>CAUYLG010055294.1:0-18683 GCA_963573385.1 Cacajao melanocephalus | reverse complement strand
TAGAACAAGAATCCTGTTCTCTCTCCCTCTTTTTCTTCCTCTTTCTTTCTCTCGTACATTCTTTTTTTTTCTTTCTTTCACTCTCACTTTCTTTCCTCTCTTTTCCTTTCTTTCAAAAAAAAAAAAAAAAAAAAGAAAAATTTATGAGACTTAGTTAATGCAGCAGTTAGAGAGAAACTTATACATGCTTACTTTAAGAGAAGAAAAGAAAATATTTCAAATCAACAACCCAACACTCCACCTTAAGACAGTGAAAAAAAGAGCAAAAACCCAAAACAAGCAGAAGGAAGGAAATAAGGACTATAATAGAAATTAATAAAATACATTATAGAAAAATAATAACAATTATCAATGAAACAAAAGTTGCTTCTTTGAAATGACCAATAAAATTAACAAACCTTTAGCTAGACTGATCAACAAAAGAGGGGTAAGATTCATATTACTAAAATCAGGAATAAAATAGGGTATATTGTTGCTACCCACCTTGGAGAAATAAAAAGGAATATAAGAAAATACTATGAACAGATGTATGCCAACAAATTAGATGACCTAAATCAAATGGACATGTTTCTAGAATGATATAGACTACCAAAATTGACTCAAGAAAAAGTAGAAAACCGGAACACATCTATAATAAGTAAAAACATTGAAACAGTAATTTAAACACTATCTACAAAGAAAAGCCCAGTCAAGATGACTTTGCTAGTAAATAATACCAACATTTAAAGATGAATTAATACCATTTCCCAGCAAATTCTTCCAAAAATAGAAGAGGAGGGAATATGTCTCAATACATTCTATGAGGCTTGTGTTATTCTGATACTAAAACTAAACAAGTACATACAAGAAAATAAATCTGCACACCAATATCTCTTATGCACATAAATGTAAAAATCTTCAACATAATACTAGCAAATCAAATCTAGCAATACGTATGTTTTTGGTTTTCTGGAGTTTTGGGGCTCATTTGTTTTTTCAGACAGGGTCTCACTCTGTTGTGCAGGCTGGAGTGCAGTGGCACAATCACAGCTCACTGTACCTTCAAACTCTTGGGTTAAATTGATCCTCCCATCTCAGCCTCCTGAATAGCTGGGGCTAGAGGTGTGTGCCATCACACTCAGCTAAATTTTATTGTAAAAATTTGTGTAGAGATGGAGGTCTCACTGGGTCGCCCAGGCTGATCTCACGCTCCTGGCCTGAAGTGATCTTCTTACCACAGCCTCCCAAAGTGCTGGGATTGCAGGCATTAGCCACTATGCCCAGCCCGCATCCAGTAATATATAAAAAGGATTATAACCATAACCAAGTGGGATTTATCCTAAGAATGTAAGGTTGATTTTATAAAAGAAAATCAATTAATATAATACATCTTTTTTGTTTTTTAGACAAAATCTCACTCTCCTGCCCAGGCTGGAGTGCAGTGGCATGATCTCGGCTCACCGCAACCTCCACCTCCTGGGTTCAAGCGATTCTCGTGCCTTAGCCTCCCGAGTAGCTAGGATTACAGATGCTCATCACCAGGCCAGGCTAGTTTTTGTAATATAATACCTCTTACCAATAGAATTAAGGAAATAAACCACATGATCATCTCAAAATCATTTGACAAAATTCAACTCTTGATGATAAAAACACTCAAAAACTAGGAATAGAAGGGAACTTCCTCAACTTGATAAAAAGGCATCTATACTTAATGGTCAAAAGCTGAACGCTTTTGTACCAAGATCGGACATAAGAAAAGGATGACCATTACCACCACTTTATTCATCATTGTATTGGAGGTTCTAGCCAGCACAATTAGGAAAAACCAACTAAATAAAAGGTATCCAGATTTTAAAGAAAGAAAGAAGTCTCTAGCTGCAGATGCCATGATCTCATATACAGACAACTCTAAAACATCCAGTAAAAACCTTTGAGAACTAACAAATGGGTTTAGCAATCTCGTAGATACAAGACCAATATACAAAAATCTGCTGTGATCATACAGTAGGAATGAACAAAAAAGAAAATTAAGGAAACAATTTTGGCCTGGTGCAGTGGCTCACACATGTAATCCCAGCACTTTGGGAGGCTGAGGAAAGTGGATCACCTGAGGTCAGGAGTTTGAAACCAGCCTGGCTAACATGGCAAAACCCTATCTCTACTAAAAATACAAAAAATAGCCAGGGCATGATGGTGCACACCTGTAATCCCAGCAAATTGGGAGGCTGAGGCAGGAGAATTGCTTGAACCTTAGAAGCAGAGGCTGCAGTGAGCCAGGATTGTGCCACTGCACACCAACCTGGGTGACAGAGTGAGACAGTGTGAGAAAAAAAAAAAATTTTCATTTACAATGCATCAAAAAGAGTAAAATGGGGCAGGGTACAGTGGCTCATGCCTGTAATCCCAAAACTTTGGGAGCCTGAGGCTGGCAGATCACTTGAGGTCAAGAGTTCAAGACCAGCTCGGCCAACATCGCAAAACCTCGTCTCTACTAAAAAAAAAAAGAAGAAGTAGCTGGGCATGGTGGTGAGTGCCTGTAATCCCAGCTACTGAGGAGGCTGAGGCAGCAGAATCACTTCAATCCAGGAGGCAGAGTTTGCAGTGAGCATAGATCACGTCATTGCACCCCAACCTGGGTGACAGAGGGAGACTTTGTTACAAAAAAATAAAAATAAAAAAATACAATGGGAATAAAGTTAACAAAAAAGTGCAAAAACTGTACTCTGCAAATTAGAAAACATTGTTGAAAGAAATTTTAAAAGATATAAGTAAATGGAAAGATATCTATGTTTATGGATCAGAAGACCTAGTATTTTTAAGATGACAATATTCCCTGGACTTACTTAGACTCGACACATTTTCTAACAACATTCTACCTGGCTTCTTTGCAGAAATTATTACGCTGATGCTAAATTTCATTTGGAAATTCAAGGAACCCAGAAGAACCAAAGCAGTCTTGAAAAGTAACAAAGTGAGAAGATTCACACCTCTGACTTCAAATTTTACTAGTAAAGCTAGTAATCAAGATAGTGTGATATTAGAATAAGAAAAAGATGTACGGATCATTGGAATACAATTAAGAGTTTAGAAATAAATCCTCACATTTACAGTCAGTTGATTTTTGGCAAGAGGGCTACTCCAATTCAGTGGAAGAAAGAATAGTCTGTTAAACAAGCAACTCTGGAACAGCTGGCTATCTAGAAGACAAGCATGACGTTGTACTCTTACCTCATACCACATTAAAAAATTAGCTCAAAATAGATCAAATATCTCGTATAAGAGTTAAAACTATAGCATTCTTAGAAGAAAACGTTGGCATATATCTTTGTGACCTTGGAGTGTGCAACGGGTTTTTAGCTATGACACCACAAGCACAACCAATAAAATAAAAAATAGACAATTTAGACATTACCAAAATTAAAAACTTTTGGCCGGGTGCAGTGGCTCATGCCTGTAATCCCAGCACTTTAGGAGGCTGAGGCAGGTGGATTGTCTGAGGTCAGGAGTTCGAGACCAACCCGACGAACATGGAGAAATCCTGTCTCTACTAGAAATACAAAATTAGCTGGGCATGGTGGTGCATGCCTGTAATCCCAGCTACTTGGGAGGCTGAGGCAGGGGAATCGCTTGAACCCAGAGGCTGCAGTGAGCCAAGATTGTACCATTGCAACTCCAGCCTGGGCAACAAGAGCAAAACTCCGTCTGAAAAAAACAAAAATTAAAAACTTTTATTCTTCAAAGGACACATCAAGAAAATTAAAAAGCACCCCAGAGAATGGGAGAAAAATTTGTAAATCATATATCTGAGATATCTAAAGAACACTTATAACTCAATAATACAAATAATACAATTTTAAAACAGGCAAAAAAAAAATCTAAATAGCTATTTCTCAAAAAAAAAGATATACAAATACCCCAAATGCATATAAGATGCTTAATTATTCTTTCCTTCCTGCATTGAATTTTCTTGGCATCCCCATCAAAAATCAACTGACTGTAAATATTTCCAGACCCTCAATTCTATTCCACTGATTGTCATTTCTATTCTTACATCAGTGACATACTGTCTTGACTACTGTAAATTTTAAACTGGGAAGTGTACGTCCTCTAACTTTATTCTTTTCCAAGATTGTTTTGGCTATTCTGGGTCTCTTGCATTTTCATATAAATTTTAGATCAGCTTGCCAATTTCTACAAAGAAGCCAGCTGGGATTTTAATCAGGATTGTTTTGAATTTTAGATCAAGTTGAGGGAAATATTGCCATCTTAAAATATATAGTCTTCTAGCTGTGTGCAGTAGCTCACTCCTATAATCCCAGCACTTTGGGAGGTCGAGGTGGGCAGATCACTCGAGGTCAGGAGTTTGAGGCCAGCCTGGCCAACATGGTGAAACCCCACCTGTACTAAAAATACAAAAATTAGCCAGGTGTGGTGGTGCATGCCTATAGCTACTAGTGAGGCTGAAGCAGAATTGTTTGAACTTGGAAGGTGGAGGTTGCAGTGAGCTGAGGTCATGCCACTGCATTCCAGCCTGTGTGACAGAGTGAGACTCCATCTCAATAAAATAAAATAAAATAAAATAAAAAATAAAGTCTTTGATTCATTAACACAAATGTATTTCTATTTATTAGACTTTAATTTCTTTCAACAGTATACAAGTTTTTGGATTTTCAGTGTACAAGTTTTGGACTTCTTTTATTAACATATTCCTAAGTATTTTATCATTTTTGATGCTATTCTAGATGGAGTTTTCTTAATTTTGTGTCCAGATTGTTCCCTGCTAATTTATAGAAATATTTATATAAACTAGAAATGTCAGTCTTGTATCCTGCATCCTTACTGAACTGATTTATTACTTCTAGTATTTTCTTTTTGGTGACTTCCTTAAGATTTTCTATATACAAGATCATGTATATAGAAATGTACCTTTGTACAAGTAGCTTGTATACGTGAATCTACACACGAGATTGTGTCATCTATGAATAAATATAGATTCATGTCTTCCTTTTAAGTTTAGATGCCTTTATTTTATTTTCTTTGCCTACCTGCCCTAGCTAGTACATCCAGCACAATGCTGCACAGAGTGGCAAAAGTGGGTATCCTTATGTTGTTACTGGTCTTAGTGGTAAAGCAATCAGACTTTTATCAGTGAGTATAATCTTAGCTGTGGGATTTTTCAGTGTTTTTTGTAAAATATTCTTTGTTAGTTTCTTTGTCTATTCTTAGTTTGTTGAACATTGGATGCTGAGTTTTGTCAAATGATTTTTCTGCATCTAATGATGTAATGATGTTTTTATCTTTCATTAATATGGCATATTGCATTAATTGATTGTCATTGATTAATTGATTTTCAAATGTTAAACTAATCTGTATTCCTGGGATATTTCCACTTGGTCATGGTGTCTAATCATTTTCACGTGTTCCTAGATTCAATTTGCTAATAGTTTTGGAGGATTTTCACATCTATATTAGTAAGAGTTGTTACTCTATGGTTTTCCTTTCATTGTGATATCTATCGTTTTGGTATCAGGGTTATACAGGCCTCATAAGTAAGTTTGGAAATGTTCTCTCCTCTTTTAATTTCTGTAAGAGTTTGTAAGGATTCTTACATATTTCTTCAAATTCACTAGTGAAAATGTCTGTAGCTGAGTTTATGGGATGTTCTAAAGCTACAAATTCAATTACTTTTGTCTTGTTATAAGTTTAGTCATATTTTCTGTTTCTTCATGAGCTGGTTTTGTTAATTTGTTTTTGTTTCCAGGAATTTCTCCATTTCCTCTCAGTTATGTAGTTTGTTGGCATACCATTACTTAGAGTTTTCTTTATAACTCTTCTTATTTTATGTGAGGTCAGTAGTGAAGTCTCCTCTCTCAGTTCTAATTTTAGTAATTTCAATCTTCTCCTTTTTTTTTGGTCAGACTAGCTAAAGATTCATCAAAATTGTTATTTTCAAAGAACCAACAACTGATTTTGTTGATTTTCTCTATTTTTCTATTCTGTATTTCATTCATTTCCCTTCAAATGTTTATTATTTCATTTCTTATACTTGCTTTGGATTTAATTTGTTTTTTCTTTTTTTTCCCTCCTTTCCTCCTCCCTCCCTTCTTTTCTTTTCTCTTCTTTTATCTTTTCTCTTCTCTTCTCTTCTTCTGTTTTTTGTCAGAGTCTTGCTCTGTTGCCCAGGCTGGAGTGCACTGGCATAATCACAGCTCACTGCATCCTTGACCTCACAGACTCAAGCAATTCTCCCACCTCAGCCTCCCTAGCAGCTGGGACTACAGGTCTGCACTACTATACCCAGCTAACTTTTCTGTATTGTTCTGTAGAGAAGGGGTTTCACCATGTTGCCCAGTCAGGTCTGGAACTCCTGGGCTTAAGTGATTCACTCACCACCACCTCCCAAAGTGCTGGGATTACACCATGCTTGGCCTATTTTCCTATTTCTTAAGGGGTAGAGTTAGGTTATTGATTTTAGATCTTTATTTATTTATTTATTTATTTATTTATTTATTTTTAGAGGCAGGGTCTTGCTTTGCCACCCAGGCTGGAGTGTAGTGGCACCATCATAGCTTACTGCAGTCTGAAACTCCTGGGCTCAAGCCATGCTTACGCCTCAGCCTATGGAGTAGCTGGTATTACAGGCAGGAGCCACCACACCTGGCTTTTCCTTTTTTATTACAATATAGTCTTTCCCAACTATGTTCTCTAAGCACTGCTTTATCTGCTTCCAGAGGTTTTTGTATTGACAGATGCAGGGGAAAGATAAGAGGGAGGGTCCGCAGAGAACTTCCCACTGGCCTGCGCACTGGGAGAACAGGATGGAACCAGGGGAAGTTTGGGCCATTTGCAGCTGGGAGAATCCTGGACTCCTCAGTTTCTGTGTGGTGGCCTGGGATTCAATCTGTGAGGTGGAGGGCCTGTTAGGAGGTGAGGACTACATCTTGCATTGCTGAGTTTTTTTTCTTTTTTTTTTTTCCTTTTGCACAATAAAATCCTGCTCTACTCACCCTTCCATGTGTCTGCGTGCCTACATTTTTCTGGTAGTGTGACAAGAAACTGGTTTTAGCTGAACTAAGTAGCAAAGTTCTGCAATATTTTGGCACTGTGACATGGGGCTTGAGGAGGGGTAAGATGTGAACCAAAAATTATTTTTCCCTTTCATTTTAAGCCTTTTTGTCCTCAGACTTCTGAAGGTAGAGGAAACTGTGCACCAGCCCACCCCAATGGCAGCAGGCACGTGGGATGGATAGGTAAACAAACGGGGACTCCCCTGCCCACCTCCTGGCCTGGGCCAGGAACCTATTTGTATAAGAATAAGAGATTCTTCCCCCAGGCATCTTTCCAACCCTGCACTTAACATTTTTTTCCTTTTCTCTACCCTGTCAGCAGTAAACTTTTAAGCGAGAGGGTTTTTTTTCCCCTTCCTTTTCAAAGACATTTTACTAGGCCAGGAATGATAAGTATCACTGTTTATAGTCTCTGCAAAGTTTTAATTATGAAAAATGATTTGTGTTGGTCTTAAGCTGTAGCCAATCTGGTGTGTTTTGCATGCCTCTCTGTATGGTCTGTAGCAAACTTTGCTGAAGGCTTCCATCTTGTTTTAGGCCCTTGGAAACTGGCCTGTAACCATGTGGTAATGCTTTGTTTAGCCTCTGCCATTTTACAGTGGTGGCCAGGGGTCAATCCTGGCTTAGGAACTGAGTACTTTCAGGTTGATATCTGTATGATTTTTGCCATTTGCTGATTCTCTTCTTCTCCATGAATAACATCTAGGCTTTTTCTTAAATCTTCCTTTCTCTGGGTTATCTTTAAAGGTTCTAAATTTTCTAAGAACTGCTTACCCCCTTTGAAAATACCTCACACACTCACAGTTAAATCATAATCTTAATTGAAGCTTGTTGGTTTCACCTGCAAGGTTACTTTCAACAAGGTTTGAAAGTCAGAAATAGTGGCCACTTGGCAGGGCTAAAGTCAGATAATAAGGGAGTTAAAAGGATTTTCTTAAAGAGTGTTCATCTTAATTAAAAGTGGATATCCAAGTTATAGATATATTTAAAAGGGCTTTATGTTTTTCTTTTCTGGAATCTTGTTTTGCAGCGTTTTTTTCTCAGTTGACTAAATTCTTTTTTCCATTTTGTCTTGCCACTCTTATTATATATGTGTTGTGTGTGTAATGTCTATAAAAAGAGCGCTAATTAATTGGCTTAAAGGAAGATCAGTGCTTGGATCAAATATTTTTTAAAGAGAAAATAAAAGCTGTGGTAGCTTTTAGTTCACATGACTTTAATCTTTGATAAATAAAAGCAGTCTTAAAAATTATTGGTGAAATGCAGATGTCATCAAAATGTAAATAGGTGAACTAAATTATGCAGGTCAGTTACTAAGTTTGCTAAATGTTTTAAGGTTATAAACTGCCTTTTTGGTTTTCGAGAACTGTTAGACTTTCCTGCTTCACAATTGGTAAGGCCTTGTGACATATGGAATTAACCAGGACCTTAATTATGCTGGAAGGAGTCAAACCATGGCTGCACCCACCACATAATTAAAACAAATTACCAAGTTTTACATTAAAGTTAAATATTACTAAGAGTGGCCAGGCACAGTGGCTCATGCCTGTAATCCCAGCACTTTGGGAGGCCTAGGTGGGTGGATCACCTGAGGTCAGGAGTTTGAGACCAGCCTGGCCAACATGGTGAAACCCGACTCTACTAAAAAAAAAAAAATATATATATATATATATATATGTATATATATATATATACAAAAATTAGCCAGGCATGGTGGCGGGTGCCTGTAATCCCAGCTACTTGGGAGGCTGAGGCAGGAGAATCGCTTGAATCTGGGAGGTGGAGGTTGCAGTGAGCCAAGATCATACCACTACGCTCCAGGCTCCAGCCTGGGTAACAGAGTGAGACTCCCTCTCAAAAAAAAAAAAAAAAATTGCTAGGAGTTACCATTACAACATGAAATTGAAAATACTACAAATACATTTATATGCAAGGTGTATAAGAATAGTAAGATGTGTTTTTAGTAAAAGATTATATGAAAGCATGGAAATATAAATTCTTTCCTTGGGTTGAAGGATTGTTTTGAATTAGATAAGATAAAGCTGAAGGTTTAAACAAATAATGGAAGGATTGTACAAATTAATTTTGCAAAAATTCAAGGTGTGAATATATTGACTAAATTCAAAATGGTATTATATGGTTTTTCTGTAAACTGAGCATTGAAATAAAAGCACGACAAGGTACTCTTAAGGCACTAGTATTCTCTTTAGCAAAATTTATAAAGGGTTATAAAAGGTTTTTGCTTTTTTAAATTTCTGAGTCATTTTGGCAAAATAAACAACATGGTAATCTGGAATTATATTTCTAGCATTGAGTGTTTTATACTTCTAACATATTTAACAGACTTCCCAAAATCAAACTTCAGTTTCAAAATTGTCTTTCCTGATGCATGACATTTGGATGCTACAGAGGGCCCCTGGAGTATCCAAAAGAGAGGTAAACAGGATTATTTGACATGTTTAGTTACGTGGAATTGCCAAAATGGTGTTCAATCTTCTTTAGGTTATATTTTGGTGAATAATACTAATGTATGTTCCAAGGTTGTATGGGATTTCTAAAATTCTAATGTCTAAAGTATATGCTGTTCATCGTAATTAACGTGGTTATGTTAAGTTACTGTAAACCACAGATATAACCAAACTTCTTTGTCAATTGTATCTCTGACAGCTACTACCCTGGACATTTTGTTATTCACAATGGTTGTCTTGTTTTGTTCCTTTTCAAAGAATGGACTATATGAAGCTATAGGACTCTGACGGGTGCTCTCAAATACAGGTTTCTCATAACCTTGGAGACTGCAACATTGGAATAAAGTAAAAACATATAGGACTCATGAAGAACTGAAGTGTTCTCCAATATCAAGCAAAGCAAGAGCTAACTGGATGAACTGAACTAATAGAAAACTAAAATAATCTTTTTGACTTTGCTTGGAACATGCTAATCCTTGCTTTGTTTTTCAGAGCCAAGGAAACTTATTTTGAGCTATTTATGATCTTTAATAATTGAGAAAGTTATACTCCCGTGAACAAAATTTGGAGCATGTTTATTCCTCTAGAATTTGGAAACTGTGAGTATTCTTAGTTTACGGCAATATAGTTGTTTGCATCAGTGCAATAAGAATCCATTTTCCTTTGCACCAAGATGCAATTGGAGAAACTGGTTGTTTTACCAAGGCTTAGACTGGAAGGGTATGCTTCCCTTTCAGGAGTTGTATTAGTCTATTTGAATGCTGCTGATAAGGACATAACTGAGAGTGGGCAAATTGCAAAAGAAAGAGATTTAATTGGACTTACAGTTCCACATGGCTGGGGAAGCCTTAGAATCACAGTGGAAGGCAAGGAAGAGCAAATCCCATCTTACACTAATGGCAGCAGGCTAAGAGAGAATGCGGAAGATGCAAAAGTGGAAACCCCTGATAAAACCATCAGATCTCATGAGACTCATTTACTACCATGAGAACAGTATGGGAGAACCACCCCCAAGATTCACTTATCTCCCACCAGGTCCCACCCACACGTGGGAATTATGGGAGTAAAATTCAAGATAAGAATTGGGGACACAGAGCCAAATCATATCAGGAGTCAAGCTTGACTTGCAGAGGCAATAAAAGGCCTTGGGAAAACTGGCCTTGTACTCTTGTCTACAGAGTCCCCATACAGGGTTCCTAACCTGTGGTGAGTAAAGAATGTCACTTTCCAACAGGCTCAGGAACCACATGCTCTTGGGACCTCAAGAAAAGAGGAATTTACTCAACTCACAAGTATTTGAGGATACAAACCCATGGCTCTTATCTGAGATTTCTTGTGGAACAGAGTTCCATCAAAGCCAGTCTAAAAGGCCTATGTGTAAATAATCATTTAAAATATATATATATATATTTTATTGCATTTTAGGTTTTGGGGTGCATGTGAAGAACATGCGAGGTTGTTGCATAGGTACATACATGGCAATGTGGTTTGCTGCCTTCCTCCTCATCACCTGTATCTGGCATTTCTCCCCATGTTATCCTTCCCCAATCTCCACCCCCCACTGTCCCTCCCCTAGTTCCCCCTCCACGGACCCCAGTGTGTGATGCTCCCCTCCCTGTGTCCATGTGTTCTCATTGTTCAATACCCGCCTATGAGTGAGAACATTCAGTGTTTGATTTTCTGTTCTTGTGTCAATTTGCTGAGAATGATGGTTTCCAGGTTCATCCATGTCCCTACAAAGGACATGAACTCATCGTTTTTTATGGCTGCATAGTATTCCATGGTGTATATGTGCCACATTTTCCCTGTCCAGTCTATTATCAATGGGCATTTGGGTTGGTTCCAAGTCTTTGCTTAAATAATCATTTTTTGCTGCACTTTATGCAAATAATCAGGTCAAGTATAAGACTAAAGTCTATTTTGCAAACAGTGCAGTCCTACCATGATTTGTTTTAATAGAAATGAGGACTAAGGAGAGAGAAATTACATTTCAAAACTTATCATCATTAGATTCTAGACTCATTAGTTGTTTGGTTTTTTTTGCCTACATTTTAGACTAACCCTGCTTGTTCCTGTGAACCAACTAGCAATTTCTGGCTGCAGCTCAGAAAGAACAAAAGGGATGTGATATAAAAATCTGGATCGTTATTCTGGTTCCGAGCAATTATCCTGCAAATCCTGCCAGGTGATGGGAATAAATAGGATGCCCATCACCAGGAGGTTTCCTTTTCGGGAAAGTAAGACCAAGGGAGCTAACCAAAGCCAAGCCCCACACACCCAAATCTAACCAAGCATAACTAGAGCCACCAGTTATCTGGGTATGTCACAAGACATCCTTTTCTCTCCCACGTTGGAGGACTCAATTCCACAGCTTCACCTTAGCGTTAAGCTTATGATAAGGAGTCCATGCAATCCCCCCAAGACACACTTTTGTCCCAAACTGAATTCCAAGCTTTGGGTCAAAGCCCTAGGAAAGAAAACTGGATCCAAGGTATCCAGAAGCTGTCAATAACTGAAGTCAAAAGGCACAGTGCAGGTGAACATGACTAATTCCTGTCCATTAAGCCAAGCTTCCTGTTTCATGCTAGAATCCATGGCATAAATGAAGTCTAGGGAATTCAAGGGCTACTGACAGCAGGGGAGATAGGGCATACATGGGTAAGAGTGGATATTCCCACCGCCAACCCCCACTTCCCATTAAAATGGATGAATGTCGTTTTGACACCCATGGGTGGCACCCTGTGGCAGTCACTGGGACTAGGGGATGATGGAGGAAAGAAAGAGGAACAGCTCACTCTTCCTCCCTCACATACCCCAGGTATTTGCTAGGAAGAGAAGGGAACCAGGGTTGCCTGCTGCCCTCTTTCCAGATGAGTAAGCCATTCATCTGCAGTCTGTACTCCTTTCAAATGCATCATGAACCCCTGGGACTCCTCTCAAAAATGCCTTCTTTTTCCTTTCTCCTCCTCTGCCCTCATCACTGATAGTTAATTGTGTCTCTGTACTATGGGACACTCCCCTCACATGCATCCCCCAAACTGGGAAGAGTTAATTTCCCAAACCTTAGACTGGTTGGCTTAGGATTGGGCTCAGGGGAAGGGAACCCAGAAGTCTAATATGCCAGCAAAAGGATATAAGTTTTTATTACCAGTCAGACTTTTGGCACCTTCTCCTTGTGCAAGCTGGTAAAAGACCTCAGGACTTTTAAGCTGCCCTTACCCCGGCCTTATTTTGTTTTGATACATGTTTCTTTTCTTTTTTCTTTCTTTTTTTTTTTTTTTAAGAGATGGAATCTTGTTCTGTTGCACAGGCTGGAGTGCAGTGGTGTGATCTCGGCTCACCACAACCTCCAGTAGGACGCAGGGACTACAAGTAGCTGGGATCACAAGCACCCTCCACCACATCTGACTAATTTTTGTATTGTTAGTAGAGACAGGGTTTCACCATGTTGGCCAGGTTGGTCTCGAACTCCCGGCCTCAAGTGATCCACCCACCTTGGCATCCCAAAGTGCTGGGATTACAGGCATGAGCCACAGCGCCTGGCAGACACATGTTTTCTAATAATCTAGTTTGTCCTTTCCTGCAGGCCCGTGGGAGGTTCTCTGGGTACCTTCCCTCCTTATCTGCCTCCTGCATCTATCATTCCCCTCTCTAAAGAAGTACTATCTCCCAGGCATAAGCCACTGCACCCCCGCCTGATACATATTTTCTAAAATCTGTTTGTCTTTTCTTGCCTTTAGGCTATGTAACTACAAATGGTCATGGAACTGGTGCCTCAGACGACAGCCCCTTCTGCCTGAGACCCTTAGACAGACCTCTCAGGGAGCTCTGACTGCTGTTTTCCCCAAACAGCGCCCCCTGTCAGCAGGAAGCAGTTAAGATTAGTCTTTGTCTTTCTTCTTACTCTTATTCTAACTGCAGTTAGATGTACTTCTCTAGAGCCAGAAATGATAAATGCAGGAGGCAGATAAGCGGGAAGGTCCCCAGAGAACCTCCTACGGGCCTGCGCACTGGGAGAACAGGGTGGAGCCAGGGGAAATAGTCCCTTTTGGAACAGCGAGAGGAGGCCAGCCTCTCCTGTTCGCTTATAGTGGCCTGGGATTCAATCTGTGAGTCTTGTGAGCAGGATTCCATCTTGCTCTGCCGAGTTAAAAAAATTTTTTTTTCCCTTTTTGCCCAATAATATCCTGCCCTACTCATCCTTCAATGTCTGTGTGCCTAAATTTTCCTGGTCTTGTGACAAGAACCAGATTTTAGCTGAACTAAGGAGCAAAGTTCTGCAACAGTATGTTGAGTTTTCATGTTATTTTTTCTCAAAATATTTTCTAATTTCCTTCTGAGTTCCTCTTTGACCCTTTGGTTACTGAGAACTGTGTTGTTTAATTTCCATTTATTTGTAAATTTCCCGAATTTCCTTCTGTTGTTGATTTCTGTTTTAATTTCATTGTGGTTAGATAGCATAATTTGTGTGACTTCAATTCTTTTTATTTATTTAGGCTTTTAAATGTCCTACCATATAATCTATCCTAGAGGATATTTCGTGTGTAGTTGAACATGATGTATGTTCTGTTATTGTTGGGTGGACTATTCTACAGATTTGTTAAATCTAGTTGGCTTATCGTATTGTTCAAGTTTTATATTTCCCTTTTGATCTACCTCATTATTTTATCCATTACTTAAAGTGGAGTTGCAATAATCAATTATTACTATTACAGTGTTCACTTCTCATTTCAATTCTGTTTTTGTTACATGTATTCTGGGGCTCTACTGTGGATGCATATATGTTTATAATTACTATACCTTCCTCATAGTTTAACCTTGTTACAGTTGTAAAATGTCTCTGTCAGTAGTAATTTTTTTGTTTTAAGTTTGTTTTGTATAACAAAGTTTGTTTTGTATAAAAAAGTTTGTTTTGTTTAAGTTTGTTTTGTATAACTTCTCCAGCACTCTGTTGGTTACTGTTTCCATGGTATACCTTCGTTCATCATTTTATCTTAAACCTATTTATACCTTAAAATGTGTATTCATCTCTGTATACAATGTGTAGTTGGATCATATATATATATATTTTTTTTTTTTTACTAAGATGGGGTTTCACCATGATGGCCAGGCAGGTCTTGAACTCCTGACCTCAGGTGATCCACCCACCTCGGCCTCCCAAAGGGATCATATTTTTTTAAAGTTCATTCAGACAATCTCTGCTTTTTGATTGGAGTATTTAATACAGCTTTGTTGATCGATTGATTGATTGAGACAGTCTTGCTCTGTCACTCAGGCTGGAGTACTGCAGTGCAATGATAGTTCACTATAGTCTCGAACTCCTGGGCTCAAGTGATCTTCCTACCTCAGCCTCCTGATTAGATGGAACTACAGGTGTAAGCCATCATGCCTGGCTAATATTGTTAAAAAATTTTATAGAGATGGGGGTCTCACTATGTTGCCCAGGCTGGTCTTGAATGCATGACCTCAAGCGGTGCTCCCACCTCAGCCTCCCAAAGTGCTGGGATCACAGGCATGAACCACTACACCCAGCCACATTTACATTTAATATAACTTGTGATAAAGTAGTATTTATATTTGTCATTTGCTATGTATTTTCCATATATCTTATGCCCTGTGTGTTCCTCTATTCATCCATTACTGCCTTCTTTTGTAGTAAATAGATATTTTCTAGCATGTTATTTTAATTTTCTTGTTTCTTTCATATATGTACATATAAGTCATTTTCTTAGTATTTGTCCTGGAGGTTACAGTTCGCTTCTCAATTTAAAACAATTGAGCTTTTAGAACTTAATTTCAATGGCATACACAAACTTTGCTTCAGTTAAGCTCTCTTTACTCCCCACTTCTTTGTGCTATTATTGTCATACAAATTATATCTTTTTACATTATGAGCCCATCAACACAGATTTATACTTCCTTTTTATGCAGTTGTCTTTTAAATTAGAGAGAAGAAAAGCATTACACACTGACTTTAAATTTGCCTTAGTTCTTTTTCTTTGTGTGAATTTGAATTACTCTTTAGTGCCATTTTATTTAAGCCTAAAGGACTCCTTTAGTGCTTCTTAGTGGGTGGATCTGCTAGCAATAAATTCTTTCAGTTTTGTTTATCTGAGGTAGTCTTAATTTCTCTTTCATTTTCAAGGACAGTTTTGCTGAATATAGAATTCTAGGTTTGCTCTTCCTTCCTTTCCTTTCATTACTTTGAATGTGTCATCTCACTGCCTTCTGGTGTCTATGGTTTCTGGCGAGAAAACAGCTGTTAATTTTATTGAGAATTCTTTGTACATGAGGAGTTGCTTCTTTCTTGTTGCTTTCAAGATTCTTTCCATTTTTGGTTTTAGATAGTTTGATTAGGATGTATCTTGATATGCTTCTCTTTGAGTTTATTTTAGTTGGGGTTTGTTGAAATTTTTGGATTATAGATTACTTTTTAAAGCAAATTTGGGAAGATTTTAGTGAATATATTTTTTTGCACCTCCATCTCCCTCCTCTCCTTCTGGTACTCCCATTAGGTACTACATATATCTTAGTATACTTGATGGTGTCTACTGATGTCTTAGGCTCTGTTCATTTTTCTTTATTGATTTTTCTGTATGTTCCTCAGACTAGGCAGTATCCATGGACTTACCCTCGATTTTGCTAATTCTTCTGCCACTCAATCCTGTCATTGTCCTCCTCTAATGGATTTTTCATTTCAGTTATTAAGCTTTTCAAGCACAGAGTTTATTTATATTTACATAAGTCCTATATCTTTAACTGTACTCTCTTTTTGGTGAGATATTGCTCTCATATGTTCCTTTAATTTTTGAGACATAGTTTCCATCAGTTCTTTGAACACATTTATAATACCTGATTTTAGATCTTTGTCTACTAAGTCCACAATTTGTGCATTTTCAATGACAGTCTATTGATTGCCTTCCAGCCTATGTCCTTTTCCACTTGTTTATGTGTCTTATAACTTTTTGCTAAAATATAGACATTAAAAATCGTGTAATGTGGCAACTCTGAAAATCATGTTTCCCTTTCCCCCATGGTTTGCTGTTGTTGCTGTTTTTATTTGTTTGGTGCCTTTCTTGGACTAATTTTGTGAAGTCTGTATTCTTTGTCATTTGTAGTCACCGATATGTCACTGTAGCCATTTGTAATTAGCTTAATTGTTCACTAATGATGAGAGAAATGCTCTAGAATTCCTCCAATGCTAGCATCAAAGATTTTTATCTTCCTTTGTTTATGGCGAGGCTATGTGTGCATATTAATGCATGCCTTCAATTTTCAGGCAGACAGTTCGCAACTTTGCCTCAGCCTTCACATCCTGCTTGCTCAAAGCCTCAAGGTTAGCCAGAAGAAAAACTTGGGCCTTCTCAGTTTTCCAGAAATATGTTAATTTTTTTTTTTTCTGTTAGATGAGATCTTGCTATGTTGCCCAAGCTGAAGTCCAGTGGCTATTCACAGGTGCAATCATAACACACTATAGCCTCAAACTCCTGGGCTCGAATGATCCTTCTACCTCAGCCTCCTTAGCTGGGACTATAGGCATGTGCTGCCAGGCAGCTTATGTTAAATCTTTATATATATATATCTTTATTTTTACTGAACAATCAAGTAGATGAAGTTAATGTTAAATCTTTTTAATGCCCCCTCCCCATGGACATCGCATTCTTCATTTTTCTTTTTCGAGTTTTTCAGTCAGCCTGTTGTTAGCTCTAACTGGTGTCACTACCTGAGGCTGCTGTAATGTTAAACAGTTGTTACCGACTGCTTTCAGCAATGCCCTGAGGAGAGGGCCATTCACACAGGGCAAGCTCTGAGTTATGCCAATTAAAGACAAACCCTGGGAATGCAGCTTTTCCAGGAAGTTGCCAGACAAGTCAAATAGTGACAAGACTCTGGGGATGGGGCTCTTTCAGGTGCTCCACATCCTTTTTGCCCCTCCAGTGGCTGCTATGGCTACGGGGCTGGGCTGTTGGTTTTCAAGGTTACACATATTCTTTTTTCTTCTTTTTTTTTGAGACAGGGTCTCGCTCTGTTGCCCAGGCTGGAGTGCAGTGGTGCCATCTCAGCTCACTGCAACCTCTGCCTCCCGGGTTCAAGTGATTCTTAAGTCTTAACCCCCTGAGTAGGTGGGATTACAGGCACACGGCACCATGCCCAGCTAATATTTGTATTTTTAGTAGAGAGGGGTTTCATCATGTTGACAAGGCTGGTCTCAAACTCTTGGCCTTAAGTGATCCTCCCATCTCGACCTCCCAAAGTGCTGAGATTACAGGTGTGAGCCACTGCGCCTCGCCTCAAGGTTACACATATTCTGTGTAGTCATCCCTCAGTATCCACGGAGAGTTGGTTCCAGGATGTCTGGTGGATACTAAAATCCATGGATGCTCAAGTCCCTTCTGTAAAAAAACGGTGTAGTTTTTTCATATAATGTATGCAGATCCTCCTGTATACTTTCAATCATCTCTAGGTTACTTATAGTACTTAATACAATGTAAATGTTACATAAAGTCTTGTTCTACTCTATTGTTTAAGGAATAATGACAAGAAAAAAAGTCTGTACAAGTTCAGTACAGATGCAATTTTTTTCCTAGATATTTTTGATCTGCGGTTTGGTTGAATCCATGGATGTGGAGACTACAGAGGTGGAGAGCTGACTGTATGCCTACAAAAATATCCTGTTAAATGGCCTGAAGAGAAATTCTCGTGTTCGATGGTTCTAGTCCTAAAGATAATACTGCGTACCTCTTAATTATTTGTCGGGGACCGGCACGTCTGCCAGGAGGCTCCCGGCCTGCGGGAGGCCTCACCCCAACTCGGAGATGTTCACAACCTGGAAGAGAGAGTGCGCGGAAGAGAAGACAGACAGACAGACAGTGGGGTCTGGAGGACTACCTTGGCGATGCCCGTAACATGCCAGAGTAGCCGGTTTATTGTGTGCATAAGTCTGATTATATACCTTTTAGTTCTTCATTGATGACACTAGTTACATTAAACAGTAAATACAGGAATACGGGAACAAAGGAACAAAAGGTTTACAGGAATTACCATATCCGGCCCGCTTGGGTAAACAGAGCCATAAAATGCTTATAGAGACAGGAATTACCATATCAGACCCACTTGGGGTAAACAGAGCCATAAAATGCTTATAGAGACAGGAATTACCATATCAGGC
>CAUYLG010055293.1:0-13596 GCA_963573385.1 Cacajao melanocephalus | reverse complement strand
ATGCTCATCATCACTGGTCATTAGAGAAATGCAAATCAAAACCACATTGAGATACCATCTCATACCAGTTAGAATGGCAATCATTAAAAAATCTGGAGACAACAGATGCTGGAGAGGATATGGAGAAATTGGAACAGTTTTACACTGTTGGTGGGAGTGTAAATTCGTTCAACCATTGTGGAAGATAGTGTGGCGATTCCTCAAGGACCTAGAAATAGAAATACCATTTGACCCAGCAATCCCATTACTGGGTATATACCCAAAGAATTATATATTATTCTATTATAAAGACACATGCACACGTATGTTCATTGTGGCACTGTTTACAATAGCAAAGACCTGGAACCAACCCAAATGTCCATCAACAATAGACTGGATAAAGAAACTGTGGTACATACATGCCATGGAATACTACGCAGATATAAAAAATGATGAGTTCATGTCCTTCGTAGGGACATGGTTGAATGTGGAAACCGTCATTCTCAGCAAACTGACACAAGAACAGAAAACCAAACACCACATGTTCTCACTCATAGGCGGGTGTTGAACAATGAGAATATGTGAACATAGAGAGGGGAGCATCACACACTGGGGTCTGTTGTGGGGTCTAGGGAAGGGACAGCAGGGGGTGGGGAGGTATAACAAGGGGAGAAATACCAGATAGATGATGGGGGGATGAAAGCAGCAAACCACCTTGCCATGTATGTACCTATGCAACTATCCTGCATGATCTGCACAAATACCCCAGAACCTAAAGCTACAATAAAACCTAAACAATTAAAAAAATTAAATTAAAAAGTTTTTTTAAAAAAAAAATCTTTTTTTAAAAAAAAAGAAATACTTCAAGTTGAGACATACAAACTCTGTATCTTCTAAATCTACAAGCACCCTGTGATCCAGGGAATCTGCTTCTAGGTACACATGGCAGGGAAGTCCCCACCCTGGTCCATAGGAAGATGTCAACCAGGATGTTCACACCAGCATTGTTTGTACCTGTGGGAAACTGGGCAATTGGGAGATGGAAAACGAATGCAGTAAGGGACAGGCAGGAATATCATGAAGTCAGTGCAGCCAACCAGCTGCACAGGAAGCAACAAGGGTAGGTCTTAAAGCTACAGTGCTGAGTGAAAACGAATGCAGTAAGGGACAGTCAGGAATATCATGACGAAGTCAGTGCAGCCAATCAGCCGCACAGAAAGCAACAAGGGTAGGTCTTAAAGCTACAGTGCTGAGTGAAAAAGCATCAGGAGCATGGGGACATCCTTCATACACATCCATGTCAAATGAAAATGCATTTCAGAGGTAGAAGGAAGGCAGGAAAAAAGGACACACATCAAACCTGTGAGGATGGCTGCTGAGGAGGAAGGAGAGTAAAAAAGAAGCAGGAACAGGAGAGGGGACGGCACAGTCCAGGGACAGCAGCAGGCAAGCCTCCGCTCCTGAATGGATTTCCTCCCCACATCCACCACACACTCTGCCTTGGCCCTGGCTACATTTGCACCCGCCAAAATTCATTTTTATGGATTAGACTGCTAACTTTTTAAAGGATGTTTTTACAGGCAATTGCGTTGTTTCTGCTTCCCTGCAGCATGTCTCTCTATAAACAGAATGTCCAACGGTCATTAAACCTTGTTGTTGCATTCACTTATGAGCCTGGGGTGGAGCCAAAAGTCCCCAAATAGCTGAAGAACATTCTTTTTCTTTTTTTTTCTAGACTCAGACAACCAATTACAAAAAATATGGGCTAGGCACAGTGGCTCATGCCTATAATCCCAGCACTTTGGGAGGCCAAGGCGGGCGGATTGCTTGAGCCCAAGAGTTTGAGACCAGGCTGGGCAACACAGTGAAACCCCACCTCTACAAAAAATACAAAAATTAGCCATGTGTGGTGGTGTGCACCTGTAGTTCCAGCTACTTAGGGAGCTGAAGTAGGAGGATTGCTTGGCTCTGGGAGATCCAGGCTCCAGTGAGCTATGATCATGCCACTGCACTCCAGGCTAAGTGACAGAGTGAGATCATGTCTCAAAAAAAAAAAAAGCCAAAATTCTGTCCAAGACTTTTTTTTGAACCGATTAGATAGAATCAGGGCTGTGCTTCCATGCACATTTCCAGACTCTACCTTCGGCTCTCACCCCGGACTATTCCTGAAAGTAGCAGCAACATTTTCCCTGGAGAACTGAGTCACGGTGAAGAAGATGGGGAGAAACCCAAAAGGTGAGCCTCTGTGTTCTTGGGTCTGCACTTGTGTTTGAATCTGTAATCTGGACATACATTTAGCACCAAGATTTTTGGCAGACTGGCCTTGAATGTTGTGGAAGAGAATCTCCAGTCTCCCCTCTCCACAGAGAACACACACAGACACATACATGCATGCACACACACAGACACGGGCATACCACACATAATGCACACCCATGCATACAAACACACATGAATGTACATGTGCATAAACATACATGGTCATACATGTCCACATGCACTTACACATATACACATACATACATACATTCACATATATGCACAGTCACACATTTTATTTTCATCCCAGTTCTATTCATTCTCACATACATGCACACATACACACATTTTATTTAATTTATCCATCCCAGTTTCTATTCATTCTTTCCATGAATGCCCTCAAGATTTGTTCTCAGCATCATGGCATGGTTTCCTTGAGCTAAAAATAATTACTCTTGCAGTTCACTCACAGAGCACTGTATTACCTGATATTGTAATCCATTCATCATCAGTAATTTCGTTGAGTCTTCAAATAGGGTCTTGATCTTAGGGGAAGCTCATATCCTCTTATTAGAGTACCTGCCTCTTCCCATTTTCCCCAGCAGTTCGAAAGCCTCCTCCTGAACTTATTTTCACTTCCTTCTCTCTGTCTCTAGGAATATATTCACTAGGCTTCTGCTACAAAAAAGCTGAGTAATGAACAGCTCCCATATCGCATTTGCCTATAAGACCAAACATTTATTCCACATGCACAGGTCCCAGCCACACCTTAGCTGATCTCAGCTGGACTCCAGGCTTTGTTATAGGTTCCAGACTGTTCCGTGTGTCTTCAGATTTTCCCATGCTGAAAGCTGAAGCCCAAAAGGCCAAACCAAGTCACACAAGCACATTTAAACCCTCTGGCTAGACACAGCTCACGCTGACTCTGCTCTCAGTTCATTGGCTAAAGGAAGTTCCATGAGGGAGTTGATATCAGAGGGTGGAGTGAGATGTACCTTCTGCCTGCTCTGGTGGGAGGCACTGCTAAGTCTCTAGGCAGAGGTAGAAAGGAGAGCCATTACAAGGAGGAAAACAGAATTTGATCTGAAATCTAATCTACCTCAAGGATAGATTGATATTGAAACTTACTGTTGCATTTACCCTGGGCTTGATTTTGAGGACACTAATTATTAAATCCTTTCTGTGAGGACCCACAGGAGAAATTTCTCTTAATCTCAGGACTAGGATAGTTATACTTCTGGCAAAAGATTGTTTTCTTTTAATAGACACCCCGAATCATGTCTCACCCTGAGACACCTCCCTTCACTATTTTATTTGCTGCTAGATACTTCAGCCCACCTGCAGCATCTACACAAAAGACAAGCTGTTCACCCTGGCTTCAACCCAGTGCTCCTACCTCTGTTTCCCCTTTACACTCATTTATCACTTCCTTATCATGTAGTTTGATTTGGATTAATTTTGTAAGCCATTTCTTCTTTTATAGTGAATTTATAGTCATTTATGCATCAACAAATATATTTTTAAAATATCTTTCTGTGACTACATAACACAGGTAAGTGCTTAGGAAATCTAAACAATATAAATGACACACAGAGAATAAATGACTTTCTCTCCCACCCTGCCTCTTGGTATCCAATTCCTAACCCCAATGGTAGCCACTGTACTATATTCAAATTCTGTGCACATGAGGGACCCTTTCTTCTTTTGTCTTTCCAGAACAAAAGTTATAACTCCCAGTTTTTTTGTTTTTAATTAAACTTTCAGTTCTAGGATACATGTGCAGAAGGTGCAGGTTTGTTACATAGGTACACATGTGCCATGGTGGTTTGCTGCACCCATCAATCTGTCATCTAGGTTTTAAGCCCTGCATGAATTAGGTATTTGTTCTAATGCTCTCCCTCCCCTTGCCCCCTACCCTCCAACAAGACTTAGTGTGTGATGTTCCCCTCCCTGTGTCCATACGTTCTCATTGTTCAATTCCCACTTATGAGCGAGAACATGCAGTGTTTGGTTTTCTGTTCCTGTGTGTGTTTGTTGAGAATGATGGTTTCTAGCTTCATCCACATCCCTGCAAAGGACATGAACTCATTCTTTTTTATGGCTGCATAGTATTCCACGGTGTATATGTGCCACATTTTCTTTATCCAGTCTATCATTGATGGGCATCTGCATTGGTTCCAAGTCATGGCTAAAACACCAAAAGCAATGACAACAAACACAAAAATGGACAAATGGGATCTAATTAAACTAAAGAGCTTTGCGCAGCAAAAGAAACTGTCATCAGAGCGAAAGGCAATCTACACAATGGGAGTCTTTCTTATCTGTTAGAACAATTCTGATGGAATTTCTGGGACAAGGAAATCCATGCATTTTAAATTTGGGAAGATTTTGCCCAGTTGTTTTCCAAAAACCTTTTACTAATTTACACTCCGATTAGCACAACCTCACCAGCACTATGCATTATCATAGGTTATCTCAGTGTATTTTCAAAGTTTTCATCTCTGTCCAACTGATAAGTGAAAATATTTTAAAATCATTTACACTTCTCTTTCTGTTCATAAGCTTTGAAATTTTTTATTGACTTATAAGAGCTCTTTGTATATTAAGGAAATTCATTCAGAAAATATCCTATCATTGCACCTTCAAAGCCTTTTTGAAAAGAAAAGAATAGATAAATGCATAGGTAAGTAAAATCTACAGAAAATGGGCATTTAAGACACATACTAGGAAATGAGCTAGTCTTTGGGTCATATTAAAAAATATGTATTTTCTCATACTTCAGTTATTTTCCTCACTCCTCACTTGAAATCCATACATTTTGGTACCATAGTCCCTCTCAGGCAAGACAGAGCTCCTTAACTCAGCAAGTGGAAATGAGGTTAATGAACTCTCCAAGGGAGAAGCCTGCGCTTTGACAGCTGTCTGGCATAATACACCTTTCTGAGCATTTGTCAAATATCCTGGATAAATGTCGCATTTTCAAAAATCAGAGCCTAAATACCTAGGCCCCATGTTAAGTCAACGGCATGTTTCCAGGTAATGTGCGTCTGTAATCAGTTTGCACAGCTCCAGCAAGGCCAGCCTCAATGTGCGGGTAGGAGAAAGGAGAAAAGTTTTTTAACGTGGGCATGCAAATGCCAAACTCACATCTGCCTGCAATCTCGGCTCCCTCAGAGCCAAGTGCTGCTGTGGTCACAGCCAATTCACTTGAAAGCCAATATGTTTCCAACTTCACATTAGTAAGAAAACAAAGTTTCTAGTCCTTTCCCAGTTTCAGTTTGGAGGGGTTTTGTTGTTATTATTATTGAAAAAAAAAAAAAAAGCGCTTGCACCAATTTGGCTTATAGATCATAGCTGTCCCTGTGACGGGTTTGTGTGTGAGCGAGTTCAGAAGTCTTCATGCGTCCTCTGTTTTTCCAGAAATCTAAATCACCCTTGATGCTTTAAAATAAAGCAATATCTTCAGAATTTAAAAAGAGCATTCTTGAAATGTTTCTGGTATTTGTAACCATTTGCATATAATTTACATTTGTTTAAAACAGTATGAAAGCATCTACAACTTCAAATATTTGAGTCCCTTATTTATAGACTGTTAACAGCATTAAACCACATGCAAATCAATTGTAGTAAATTGAATTTTGGAGAGGGCTTATTTTTTTTTGCTGAAAACTGAATGTTTCTCACAAACCTCTGATAATGCCAAATAACTAAATCCTGGTTCCCACTTTCCAGCCATTAAGTTTACCTGACATTATGCCCTTATTTACTTATTTATACCACCTTGCTCAAGAAAAAGTCTAACACTAGCATTGTAGAATGGTCATATCCAGGATTCAAGGTTCTTGCCTGGCGTCTGCGGGTGGCTGTGGATGTGCTCTTCCGTGGGTGCGGTCCTCTGGACATCCAGCCACTTATGTCTCTGCCTGCTAGCGTCTCAGGGTTTTTACAGGCACAGGATGGGGGCATGGTGGGCCAGGATGGTCTTAGAAAATGCAACATTTGGGCACAAAAACAGAAATGCCTGGTCCTCACCTAGGTCTGTGGGCACAAACCCAGGGATGGAGCCCTAGCCAGGGACCATGTCCTTCTCTTCCCAATATTTTCCTGCCTCTTTCCTATATCCAAATGAGGTTCTCAGATCACCTTCTAATTAATGTAATAACTTATTTTTTTGTTCCTAGAAAAATAAAATATTGCTTTACTAATTTGAAAGCTCAATAAGTATCCCAGAACATTTCACAGCATCTGAAGAGAGTTCAGGTAACTTGATGAGAGGAAACACACCACCTCGTGCAGCACTTCCTTCAGTGGACTGAAAACTGTCTGCTCTTCTGTCAGATGCAATATCTGCTTGGCTCTAGTTGAGTCTCCCTTTCCCTGTCTCTTTAGTTTCAGTGCCCCGCGGTCACGTTGCACTGTGGAATTTGGGTTAGAAAAGCAATGTGCCATACACATCATTTAGTTTTTTTATCCAATAGAAAAGATGAAATTGCAGTTACAACCTCCTCATCTCAAAGCAGCATCAGGAAAATAATGTCAAAAGTGTCTAAATTGTTTCAGATAGTTACTAAACTATAAAAGAATTATTCTTTCTGATTCTGAAAAATCCAGTGAAATCATGTTTTTGCAATGTCCTTAATACTTTAAGAATCAAATACTCACTCATGAAATCTAAAATAAATATATAGAGAGAAAGAAATATATTCAAAGCCAAACTCTCCTTATATATCACTTATGTTTTAGCAATAGAATAGCAACATTTTTTCTCTGAACTACAATTTAAAATTAAATATCACCTATCAGAAATTCAATGGCAAATGAGTTCACAGAACACCCCTAATAGTGGTTGGTTTGGGAACAAATTTATGTAGTTAAAGTAGGAAATCTATTGTATGGTTAAGAAATACGTATCTGAGACTGCTAATGCCCTGAGCATCCAGTGATTGGAACTTTAGAGTTGGAGGAGGCTTTTGGAGTCATCTGGAACAACCCTCTCTATGGAGTTCCTGATGGTGAACCAGCCTATATATGAAATTTTTATTTTTTAAAAATTTTAAAAAATAAAATTACATAAAATGTAATGTTTGGCTCTTAAAACTCTACATTCAGATAAAAGACAGAACTCTGGTTACTACAGCAGTGACCCAGGTGTTGGGTGCCACATCGCAATGTCCTTGTCACCTGCTGGTCTCCCAGTGCCATCCTATCAGAAGGTGCTCACCCAAGACAAGACCCCAAGCCCTCAAAGGAAACCCAAGGAAGACTGGCCCAAGAGCCCCTCCCTCCTCTCCCCACAATCCCCATTTCCTCTGCTTTGTTTCATGTTTCCTACTGCTCACCTGGCCCCAGGTTCATGTGTTTCTCCACACGGCCCTTCAGCATCTGATCTTGGCGGTGTCCCTGTCACCAAGGCCACTCCACAAGTTCTGGTGTCCTGGGGACCTCTGGGCCAACGGTCAGTGATTTCTCTTGCACCCTTCCCTCTGGCCAGTGAAACACTCCAGCTGTCTGCTCTTCTGCCATTTGCTCCAGCCTGGATCTGAGACTCTTCCTAGCTTTCTCCCCATTCATCAACCCCTACCCATACCACATACACACACACACACACACACACACACACAGGAACACACACACAGTCACGCACACATGCAGGCATGCACACACACACAAACACACACAGGCACACACACGCAGACATGCACACAAACAGGCACACACACACACAGACACACACATACACACAGCCTCATTCAGCCCACAGGTCTTAATACTTCTACCTCCCAAATAGTCCCCAGCTCCGTCCTTTCTCATCCTCATGGCGGCTGCCCCCGTCTCAGCCACTACAATCTTAGCCTGTACTTTGCCTGAGTGTCTCTTGTGAGTCCTCACTTTTGGCCCTGCCCTCCTGCCACCTGCTCTCCCTCCACGGCAGCCAGAGCCACGTCCTTCGCCTGCAGCCCTCCCTGGGCTCCCGCTCCCATTCTCACCGACCTTGAAGTGCCAGCCCCTCACTGTGGCCTGCAAAGCAGACGTGGTCTGGCCCCTGCTGGCCTTTCCAGACCCACGACTTCCCCTCTCCACCCATGTCCCTTGGAGGTCTCCCTCAGACCCTCACACTGCTACCTGGAGCACCCCCATTCTCACTGACTTCAGGGAGGAAAAACAGAAACAAAACTGGCTCGTGTCTTAGTCAGCGCAGGCTGCCACAACAAAATACCACAGACTCGGGGGCTTAAACAATGGACATGTATTGTTTGTTTTCTCCCAGTTGTGGAGACTGGAAGCCCAAAGTCAGGGTGCCAGCATGACCAGGTCCTGATGAGGACCGTCTTCTTGTTTTCAGATGACTGCCTTCTCCCCATAGCTTCACATGGCTCAGAGAGAGACAGAGAGAGACGGACGGCCCCACCCTCATACCCTCATCTAAACCTAATCACCTCCCAAGGGCCCCACCTCCTAATAATGTCACATTGGGAGTTCAGGCTTCTGCATATTAACTTGGTGGGGAGGGGCACAATTCAGTCAATAATGGCTGGAAAAGGCCGAGTTAGGGGAATTTTTGCACTTTTTTGGAGATGTGAATAAAATCCATATGAAACATTTGCAGGTACTTGATTGCTACTTTTCTCAGCTTTCTCCCGTTTCGCTCCTGAGGGATCCTCTCCAAATGAAAGGCAGAGAATGCCAGGCCTCCATTTCCCACCCAGGGTAAGGGCCAAAGTCCTTGCAAGGCCTAACCTGATTGATGACTGATCTCACCCTCAGGCCCTCTCTGTCCTTGCATTGTCCTGCACACCCCGCTCAGCCCCACGTCGGGTACTGACCCTGGCTCAGGCCTTAGGTTCTTGATCTTTTGTTTTTTCTAATTGAGACCCTCAGGTCCTCCTTCCATTCCACAGGGTCTCGTCTTAAAGGCACTTTATCCGAGGGTCTGCCCTGGGCACAACACCGAAGTAAAACTCTACTCCTGAACCTCTATCCACCCCTGCCCTGCCTCGTTCCCATTTCTAACATTTCTCTCTCCTGACACAGCATTTAGTTGGTAGTCTGTGTGGTGTCTGTGTCTACTCCCTAAAAGGGAATGTGTAAGTCCATCTTCACACTGCTATAAAGAACTACCTGAGACTGGGTAATTTATAAGGAAAAGAGATTTAATTGACTCATAGTTCTGCGTGGCTGGGGAGGTCTCAGGAAATTTATAATTATGGCAAAGGGGAAGCTAGACACGTCTTACATAGCGGCAGGGAGGAGAGAGAGAGCTTGCAAAAGGGCAACTGCCACACTTTTAAACCATCAGAACTTGTGAGAACTCGCTCACTGTCACAGGAACAGCCTGGGGGAAATCTACCCCCATAATCCAATCACTTCTCATCAGGTCCCTCCCCTGACACATGAGGATTATAATTCAACATAAGATTTGGGTGGGGACACAGAGCCAAACCATATCAGGGAAGCTCCATGAGGACCAGATTGTACTGGTTTTGTTTACTGTTGGGTCCCCAGTTCTGGAGCATGGCAGGCTCTTGAGCAAGATTCATTTACCTGGTGAGCAAATTTCATGAACAAACTGAAAAGTAGATTCAAGGAAGTATGAATTTGGGTCCACTTCTCTTTCCTCATTATTGCCAGGATTTTCAGCTATTGGGGAGATATCTGACTTGAAGTAAATTCTCTGTCAGGGAAGTTTCTCAAATTGCCCAGAAGTGCTTGAGTCTACCGGAGTTCTCTTTGGTGATGGTTGCACACTCAATCAGTCTGCTCTGAACACACAGCAGATGTCATTCCAACATCTGCCATGCTTGATACCGTCTGCCAGGCACCTGGGGTTGTACATTCCTGGACAGCTCTTTGCTAACCTTATTCTCTTGCTTGAGGAGTCAGGTCCGACTCTAAGAGAGAATGAGATTGTGATGGCAAGACATCATGAAGATGACATAGGTTTGCTCTAGTCGTATAATAACAAATCACTTCAACACGTATTTTTATATATTTATTAGCAAGTTTACATACTACCAATACCAGTGTTCTGAGATGCTCTAGGTAAAATCACCAGACCAAATGACATTGCACAGTCACCACTAAGATTCTGGTTTTGGTTCTGCAATGACTCTCACTTTGACTAGACACAATCTACACACTCTCTATAAGGCTCTCAAATCACAGGCAAATCTGGGAGGTCAATGTATAGCAAACATAGGTGGTGCTCCTCTCCTACACCACTTCAGGGAGTAGCGCCCACCTTCCCATGATCAGCACCTGTACGCCTCAGCCTAAAGGGCTTCCTGCACCCTTTTCCTCCATGCGGCAGGCCAGAAGAGCCTTTTAGGAACAGCCCTCAAGCTCTGAGTGACAGGAGTTGGGGTGTAAATATCCCAGCTCCCTCAGTCTGAGGCATGTCCAATACTATCTCCCAGGGTTTCCAGTTGGATGAAGCTCCAGTGGCCCAAAGAGGTCAATGAATTGGTGCTGCACAATTATGGGCTGCCTTCTTTTTTGTCTCACTTCCCTGCTCCCCTAACAGTACTTCCTGAGATTGCCTCCCAGTTAACTTTCTCTCTCTGCTTCTTGGGAAACCCAGACCAAGATAGAGTAATAGAAATATTGGAATAAGGAGGAAATGGAAAGGTTACCCGGTGCCATCTACAAATGGGGAACTGAAACTCAAGAGCTAATTGATTCACCATGAATGCAATAAGTATTTGTGATTAGAATCCAGATGTACAGATTCATAGTCCAGGATTCTTTCCATCATACCCTTATCTCCAGATCCAATCTGGGCATGAGATAATCAAATGTCTTCTTAGTATTTCTTTCCATTTATTTATTTATTGTTTGTTTGTTTGTGACACACTCTCCCTCTGTGGCCCAGACTGGAGTGAGATGACACAACCACAGCTCACTGCAGCCTCAACCTCCCCAGCTCAAGTAATCCTCCCACCTCAGCTTCCTGAGAAGCTGGGACTACAGTGTGTGCCACCATGCGGAGCTTAATTGTTTTTTGTTTTTGCTAGAGGTGGAGTGCTTAGTATTTGATATCCTAGAATCTGTCACTGCCTGATTAGAGTGTCATAACAAGTAAATGTTTTATCTTTACAGAAACATACTTTATTTGAAATCATTTCTGTGCATTGACATATGTGAAATTCTTAAGGAAGTTTATTTCATCATTATAATAAATGGCAATTTCATACTTTTCAATACACTTATTTTGAGATTTAGAAGTAAAATCAAAACTGAGCCTAAGAACACAAAACAGAAAGAATTTTAAAAAGTGTAAGTGTATACCTAAGATAGCCCTCCCTCAGCCACCTTCCCTAGAAAATCTAGTGTGAAAATATTTGAATTACAGCAAGAAATGGAACTCTCGCTGAGATAGATGGGTAGCAAATTGCATAGGGGAACATCCCTGTGGAATAATGGTCAGACTTTGGAGCGGGGGGGTTAGGTTCGAGTCACTTGAGTAACCTGCAGCAAAATATCCTCTGTAGATTTCCAAATATCTTCACCTATTAAAATGGAGATGATTAGGCTAATGCCTTAATAGCACAGTTATAAGTATTTCAAATATTAACTTGGTTCAACTTCGCAGCAACTCCACGGGATAGGTACTAGTCTTTTTTTTTTTTTTAATTGTACTTTAGGTTCTGGGGTACATGTGCAGATCATGCAGGATTTTTGCATAGGTACATACATGGCAATGTGGTTTGCTATGTGTGACCTACATCTGGCATTTCTCCCCATGTTATCCCTCCCCAACTTTCCCACCACCCCACTGTCCCTCCCTTGGCCCCCCCTCAACAGACCACAGTGTGTGATGCTCCCTTCCCTGTGTCCATGTGTTCTCATTGTTCATCACCCACCTATGAGTGAGAACATGCGGTGTTTGGTTTTCTGTTCTTGTGTGAGTTTACTGAGAATGATGGTTTCCAGATTCATCCATGACCCTACAAAGGACACAAACTCATCATTTTTCATTGCTGCATAGTATTCCATGGTGTATATGTGCCACAGTTTCCTTGTCCAGTCTACCATCAATGGGCATTTGCGTTGGTTCCAAGTCTTTGCTATTGTAAACAGTGCTGCAGTGAACATTCGTGTGCATGTGTCCTTATAGTAGAACTATTTATAATCCTTTGGGTATATACCCAGTAATGGGATTGCTGAGTCAAATGGAATTTATATTTCTAGGTCCTTGAGGAAGCGCCACACTGTCTTCCACAGTGGTTGAACTAGTTTACACTCCCACCAACAATGTAAAAGCGTTCCTATTTCTCCACATCCTCTCCAGCATCTGTTGTCTCCAGATTTTTTAATGATCACCATTTTAACTGGTGTGAGGTGGTATCTCACTGTGGTTTTGATTTGCGTTTCCCTAACAATCAGTGATGAGCATTTTTTCATATGTTTGTTGGCCTCATAGATGTCTTCTCCTGAAAAGTGACTGTTCATATCCTTCGCCCACTTTTGGATGAGTTTCTTTGTTTTTTTCTTGTAAATCTGTTTTAGTTCTTTGTAGATTCTGGATATAGCCCTTTGTCAGACAGCTAGATTGCAAAAACTTTTTCCCATTCTGTTGGTTCCCAGTTTACTCTAATGATTGTTTCCTTTGCCATACAGAAGCTCTGGAGTTTAATTAGGTCCCATTTGTCTATTTTGGCTTTTGTTGCCAATGCTTTTGGTGTTTTAGCCATGAAGTCCTTGCCTATGCCTATGTCCTGAATGGTTTTGCCTAGATTTTCTTCTAGGGTTTTTAGGGTGTTAGGTGTTATGCTTAGATCTTTAATCCATCTGGAGTTAATTTTAGTGTGAGGTGTCAGGAAGGGGTCCAGTTTCTGCTTTCTGCACACTCCTAGCCAGTTTTCCCAACACCATTTATTAAACATGGAATCCTTTCCCCATTGCTTGTTTTTGTCAGGTTTGTCAAAGATCAGATGGTTGTAGCTATGTAGTATTGCCTCCAGGGCCTCTGTTCTCTTCCATTTGTCTATGTCTCTGTTTTGGTACCAGTACCATGCTGTTTTGATTACTGTAGCCTTGTAGTATAGTTTGAAATCAGGCAGCATCATGCCTCCAGCTTTGTTCTTTTTGCTTAGGATTGTTTTGGCTATGCAGGCTCTCTTTTGGTTCCATATGAAGTTTAAGGTGGTTTTTTCTAGTTCTGTGAAGAAGGTCAGTGGTAGCTTGATGGGGATAGCATTGAATCTATAAATTACTTTGGGCAGTATGGCCATTTTCACAATATTGATTCCTCCTAACCATGAGCATGGAATGTTTTTCCATCTGTTTGTGTTCTCTCTTATTTCCTTGAGCAGTGGTTTGTAGTTCTCCTTAAAGAGGTCCTTTACATCCTTTGTTAGT
>CAUYLG010055291.1:0-36926 GCA_963573385.1 Cacajao melanocephalus | reverse complement strand
TGTGGCTCCTCCGCCGGGAATCTCCTAGTCTGTGGGCAACAAGAATTCGTCTGAAAGTGCGGCGTCCACTCGCTCTCTGCGCTTTCACTGGGAGCTACAACCCTGAGCTGTTGTTAATCGGCCATCTTGGATCTCTCTCAGCCGACACTGGAATATTTTTAAAGGCCATTATGTGTCTTTTCCTGATTGACAGAGAGTTCTGGATACTGAATTTAGAGGGGGAGTGCTTACTCGTAAAATTTTGGCCCTAGCTCAGTTAGATGTATGGCAGAACAGTGACAGATGGAAGTGACAGACACAAAGGACCATACAGCAATTACTGAGATTCATCTGCTGGCATCTGGAAATTGGTAAAAGTGGGTTATCAGTGATTCCAATACCATATGAAGTACAGGTGTTGCACAGAACTTCTGAAGATTTATGTCTGTAAAGCTTCAGAATTTAAAATAAAGAATTAGTAGAAAATTAAGATGAAGGAAAACTTTTATGCCTGCACAAATTATTATGTGAATTACTAAGAAATGGCGGAATAAACCATGTTGGTTCAGTTTCAAGAAACAAATGTACTATTTATACATTATCAGAAACATTTCATCCTCTGAACTAAAATCATTTCTCTGTATCTCTCTTACATTGCTTTTAAGTTTTCTCATTAAATAGGTTATTACATATTTAGTTGAGGGCAGACTATCAATGACATTTTTATATCACTATAGCTACTTCAGAATTTTAAGAGTACAGATACATAAAAACATTCAATGAATAAACAGAAGACACATAAATCTACCGAGTCAGACAATAATTAGATGTTAATAATCTCCACATAAGCATTTTAAAAAGATAAATCTGCTATACTAACATCAATTATTGTGTCTTTATTATGTTCCTATACCTGTGTGAAAAATGCTGAGTACATTTGATCACGTAGGTATCAAACCCCCATAAATTTGGTTGTGTCCCTATTTATTAACAAGAAATATGACGACATGGAGAGATAAAGAAATAGAACAAACAGTGTATATCTTGGGAGTGTTTCAAGCATATAGAAGTCTTTTCTCAAATTAGACAGTGTTTTGGAAAATCAAATTCTAATGGCATGGTAAAGCAATCAGAAAATACTGAATAATGAACTAAAATATTTTTACAAAATTAAAATGTGTCCATATATTTTATAGTTTCTTTAACAAGTGTTAACTTTGAGTATTTTTTGCACTGTCCTGCTCTCTGAAAATCTAGCACTACATTTCTTTTTGTTCTATTCTTCACAGACACTCTATCCTATCATAATTTTTAAATGCTATATTTTTATTTTTAAAAACGTAGTTCAACTTTATAAATGGTAGACAAAATAAAGCCTCCCTAAAGATGTCCATGCTCAAATTCCAGAACCCATGAAAATGTTATCATGTATACCAAAAGAAGTTTTGCGGGTATGATTAAGTTAAAAATCTTTAAACGAGGAGGTTATCCAATCACAAGAGTCCTCATAAAAAGGAAGGCAGAAGGGTAAGAGAGAGAGAGATGTAACAACAGAGGCAGAAACTGGAGTCTTGCACTTTGTGGCAGAGGACAGGGGCACAAGCAAAATAATGCAGGCAGCCTTCAGAAGCCAGCAAAATAATGTAGAGAATCCTCCCCTAGGGCCTTGAAAAGGAATGCAACCTGGCTAACATCCTAGCTTTTAGAACTTGTGATCTCCCAGAACCATAAAATAATAAATCTGTTTTTTGAAGCCACTAGGTTTTTGGTAATTTGTTACAGCAGCAACAGAAAATGGATACACTGCGGCACACATTTCTACAGTAAAAAACACCTAAGGATGTTTGCAGAAGTCTTTCCTTAGCTAGTCAACCAATCATGATATTCATTTATGTCAGCAGATGATTTTCCAAAGAATGACCTGCAATAGTAGGAACATCCATTACATTTTTTTCCATTACATTCATTTTAACATATATTTAATTTTAAAAAATCCATGTTTTCTGAGTATCAGCAATAACATCATAAGGCTGTAAGTCAAGAAAAGGTTTTTTTCCTAATTTGCTAGGCTTGTTAGAACTCTGTATGCCACAGAGATACATAAAATTTTATTTCAATAGTATGCTATGATGATACTTTTGTCTACATTCTTGTATCACAGAGACAAGATGTTTTCAGCCTAGGCTGCATGTTAGAATTACCGGGACAATTCCAGAAACAAACTCTATTTCCCAATCCTACCCTGAGAGATTGATTTAATTGGTCTGTGGTGGAACCCAGGCATCAGTATTTGTTAAAAGCCCTTTGGTAACTCTAACATACAGCGAGAGCTGGGAACCAGAAATACAGATGCAATTTTAAAAATATACAACACTATATTTTTCATAACTCTTAATTAGTAACAGAACTTCCAAACTTCCTTGACGGAGGTAAAATGTTGAGTTATAATATGTAACAATATAAGAAAGGCAACAAATACATTATACGAGTTTTTTTCTTTTTTTACACTTTGAAATGCTGTCCTTCACAGATAATGTAATGATAGTTCTACCAATCTAGGCACACATGGTTGCTTATTTCTCTAATCTCATTACATGCATATGTGGCAAGTATTGTTATTCATTAATTTCAAAATCACATAATGGAATATATTCATCTAACATTATTTTCTACCACCTTTTTCTGTAACTGACTGAGCTTTCACTGTGAAATGTCAGTTCTCTAATTGTTATAGTCAGCTTTTTGTCAAGAAAAAGTTATTAATTCTATAGTAAATATTTAGGGAAAGAAGTCCCTCATAAAATATAAATACAGCTTACTGGAATTATGTCTATGTGTGATATCTAATGAAATTCAAAATCAAAACATTCATAAAACTAATCTTTTATTGAAAACTATCAAAACCGTATGTGAGTGAGATGGCTGAACTTTTATCTCCAGACTGCTGTGGTGCTTTCACATAAAAATGAAAATCTTTCCTCATTTTGTGTTTCACAGAATGCAAACAGATGTGATACACATGATTAGAAAAGCTTCACTGTAATTTAGGTACAATGTTTCTTCAAAAGCCATGATATAAAGTTGAAGACTTTAAATTGATAATAATTTTTCCAGATAATGTTTTGATCTCTACTACAGTCAAAAATTTAAAAATTCTAATTTTAATTCTATTGAAAATTCTGAAAGAACAACTGTATGATTACAATTTTTATTTTATATGTACCACTGGAATGAGATACAAGGTTAATTATTTTAAGAAAATGTATTTAAGACTTTTTCTTAGGATAAAATTTTATATACTAATTATAGACCCTTGAAAACATACTTCCTTTCCAAATGAATTTAAAATATATCAATATCCATAATCGGTGTTCATTAAAATATTTTAATAAAATTAGAATCTATTGTATCATTCATTAGTTATAACCACAATCAAAAGGTGGAAGAACATATTCATGATGTAAAACAGGTCAAATTATTGAATTTTGTTATTCTTCATGTGACTTCTTAATAAAATCTCCAGCCTCAAGGCATAAGGAAAACACATACATAGTATCAAGTGCACCAAAACAAAAACACAAACATAATGACATGAAATTGATGATTTTCACTGCTACAATTCAAATCATCCAGTCAGACTACATCTTTTACAAAATTACATTCTCTTGGAAAGTAACAGAGCACTTTTCTTAACTTAAAAAATTAATTCGAGGATATTTCACAAAATATGCTCCACATATATGACAGCCTCTAAGACACTTTTATGCTTTGAAATAGAAACATATGGTAATATTACAAATACTGAATATAAGGAAACAAAAAAGTACTATATTCTTCGACAATTATAAGTTGTTTCTTAAGTACAACCTTTTAATGGTAAATAAGTTACAGATTTTTAAGCTATTTCATATATAGTTCATATATATATATACATATAAACAATGTAATTAGCCTCTAATGAGCAGCAGAACTGTTGTAACTATATCATCAATATTTATTGTTAAATCTGTAAACCTAATATACAATTGCCAAAAACGTAGGTAAATATTTAACACTTACCAATAAATAAAAACATATGTAATACATACTCTGCATTTGCTTTACAAAATATTTCTGCATCTGGCTGAAACATATTGCTTAACATTGTTCTATAACTACCCAACTAATTTATGCTAGGCAGCACTAATAGGGATTAAAAAAAGTATTTTGTCCTAAACTGTATCAACTATAATTTTAATATTAATAATTTTACTAATTATTTTAATTAGTAAAGTTTTTGAAATATAAAAAGGTTCATTAGGAATTTAGGAAGGGTTGGGGAAGCTGGTAAATAAGCCACAGTAAAATTCCTTAACAGAAAATGATTTTTTAAAATCACAAAAATATAGATTGTCACTATCGTTTATAAACATCATTTCAAGAACATCCAAAAATAACATCTCATTCCATTATTACAAACGGGTTGTGCATCCAAAGTTTTAAATAAATGAATTACCTCATAAATTATCCCAAGCAAAACTCCAGCGTTAACATGAACAAAATAATTTAAGAACCAGGAACCTAGATGCAACTGTAGAGGGCATCGACACAATCCTCTCATTTTAATAAGAGAAACTAGGGCCCAAAGAAATATATTTATTTTCTTCATAACCAAGTTATCAGCCCTGGCTCCCCAATTCTCACTTCAAGGCACTGCTCACCCACAGCAATTTTAATCAGTTAGAATCCATCCAAAGTTTGTCACTTATGCCAAGTTTATCATCATCTTACATTTTTGGATTTCTTTTACCTAACCTAGGCCTCTCCACTTTGAGTGTGCCCTCATACAATATGCCAATGACTTTGAGTTGGTGAGGTAACAAAAATGCAATTAAGCTACTTTCTGCAAAGGCCCAAGAAAAGTCTATCTATAAAGACCTGTATGTTTTGAGTAACAGAAAATACTAATCACAAGGGCTGACTCATGTCTAAAATGACTACATCTATTGCAAACTTCAAGTTCTCTACAGTCAGAGCACCAGTTTCTCATCTCAAAGATCTGGGGTCTGTAACTAAAGACCCCAGGGAACTGTAACTAAATAGTAAGATAGCTATCTCTTCACATTCACACGTCAATCAGTGGTAGAGAAAAAACAAAATGTCAACCATGGCAAAAACGATGCCAGTAAAGGGGTAAATGAAAAGCAAGCCAAAGTCATCTCTGGCCCATACCTGTCTCATAAATCAATGTTGCTAGCAAGATAAATTGAAGGTTTCCACATTTGGGAAGAAAACATGTTCCTGGACAGCTGAAGTTTCTGCTTTCTGAAAGGCTTTCTCTTGTTCATTTTCTGCCATGGCCATACTGAGAAGAGTATTGTGGAGAATGCCGTTTCTCAGAGCCATGCAGTTATCAGCTCATTTTGTTGGTACTGGAAGGGCTGAGAACTTGCTTTAGGGATTGAACAGTCCCCCGACTGTTACCAGGATTACCATTTCTGTGGATACAGATTTCTCACAAAAATTCAGGACGCTTCCAGTGTGTCTGAATCTAGTCAAATCTATGGCCTTGTAACTGTAACTCATGAGTTGCTTTAGAGTCCTTCTAGGACTCTGGATACTTCAGTGTTTCACAGGCACGGGGTTGTAATCTTGTCTATTCTACCATCCTCAGTGGAATGGCCTATGCCGCAGGCAATTGAAAAGATGACCGCAAATTGAATTTATCACATACAGTTCTGCCCCTTAGATGGAACACAGGATGCTCAAAAGAAGGTACATAAGAGAAGCCAAAAATGTTAGGTTCGGTCTTTTCCCAAACTCATCTCCCAAAAAATACACAATTCAATGACCACTGCCAGCACTAATTTTAGTTTAAGGCACAAAATTTAACTGTTCTAATGCTAAATGTTTCAAATCATAGGTGATGTTCCTAACTAGGGAAACTGCAGATTTCCTGGTTTGGGAAGAGAGTATGTTCCTGGACAGCCCAAGTTTTAAATCATCAGACTCTCGTTGCACGTAGATTCTTTTTTCTCTCAATGATCAAATAAGTTGCCTTGCACCTAAGTTTGTTTCTTTATTGCATACTGCAAAAAAAAGTGAACAAGTCCAGTTTTGTTACCTGTCCCCAGCATTTCCTCTAATGTCTCAGGGTCTATAGGCACAAGGTTAATATCCAAACGCACAACAAATAAGTTTTCCTTTTCTTTTGGAAATCAGTTACGAAGGATCACCTACATCCCAGCCTGAAGAGTGAGGTTTCACTGCAGTGTTCCCTAGCTCCTCCATTCATTCAAATACGTTTCAGAACCTTTTGTGGCAGCACCCCACTGCATAAACCAAATGCTGTACCAAAAGAATGTACTTAGCTGTGAAGAACAAATATTCTTCATTCAAATAATTCTACAAGAAGGAAATCTCTTGGCTCACATAACAGAAGTCAGATACAGAATACATTCTAGGGTTGGACATTTTTGTGCATGTGATTCACTACACTTAGGAAAATTTAAATGGGATAGACTGTCAAAACTAAAATAACTGGTTCTAGGTACCATAGACTATTTTAAGACAGATGTATCTCTCTACGTGTATTAGTCCATTTTTATGCTGCTGATAAATACATACCCGAGACTGGGAAATTTACAAAAGAGGTTTAATTGGACTTATACTTCCACATGGCAAGGTAGGACTCACAATCATGGCACAAAGTGAAAGGCATGTTTCACATGGAGGCAGAAAAGAGAAGAGAGCCTATGCAAGGAAACTCACGTTTATAAAATCATTCAGATCTCGTGAGAATTATTTACTACCATGAGAACAGTATGGGGGGAAGTGCCCCCATGATTCAATTATCTCCCACCAGGTCCCTCCCACAACATGGGGGAATCATGGGAGTGACAATACAAGATGAGATTTGGGTGGACGCAGCCAAAGCATATCACCATGGCTCATTTTATTAACCCACACCTTCATGTTTATAGTAGTCTAATTATAACAAGTTGTAATAATGGTCGTGGCAATAGGAATATAAAGAAATCTCCCATGTTTTTGTGTGTGGCTCCTGCCTGGCTTCTCCTAAACTGGATAAGCAAATTTACACTTTGGATTACCGTTTCTTTAGTTTTGCCTCAAATCTATTGATGATTAAGAGAGTACTAGTAATTGTAATACGAGAACCACTTGAAATATGTTTTTTACATTCCACTAGGGGTTGAAAGTCAAGCAAAAATAAATTTTCTACGTATCAAATTCTAACAGAAATACCACTGTATTGGTACAGCAGCATGGCCAAGAGGCACTGATTGGAAAAGTGAACAAGGAAAAGACGAGGCAATCAAAATAATGACATACCTATGATACAAATGAATAAGGAGGCAACTGTAAAAGAATGTGTATGTTATTTAACCTAAGAATTCCGCTTCTTAGATTTCTCTTCTGCAGAAATAAATGCACATGAAGATGACTGTACATATTCACACATCTTAATGTTCAGAGCAGCACCAATTAACCACATAATCGTTTACAACGGTTAAAAGAAATGATAAATTTAGATAAACTGGCATGTAAAGTCCTCCAGGACATACAAATCCATATGTATACATACATATATAGACAGATTTGATAATCCAAGTAAATTTCTCTAGGTAGATACCCACTAAAAGATCAGCAGTTATTTTCTTTGGAGGATTTTATAGCCTGAATTTATGTGCTCCCCATACCCAGTTTAAATATTGAAACCCTAATCCCAATGTATTAGTGTTCAGCTAACTCCTATGGTGTTTAGAGATGGGTCTTTTGGAAGGTAATTAGATCCGAAGGGAAGAGTCCTCATGGCCTTCCTGTAAGGGAGACTAGCACCCTTGTAAGAGGCCAGAGAGCTAGCTAGCTCTTTTCTGCCATGTGCGTGTATACGAAGTCAGTCTTAGCAACCTGGAAGAAGACCCTCACCAGAATCTAACCATGTTGGCACCCTGATCTTAAACATCCAGCCTCCACAACTGTGAGAGATAAAGTTTTCCTGTTTATAAGCCACTCAATCTATGGAAATTTGCAATAGCAGCCTCAAGTGAGTAAGACAGAAGGGAAATAGAACTGACAATAATTTACTGGTTAAAAGAAATTACTGGTTAAAAATGACAAGCTACTTGGTCAAATAAAAATAATAGACTATCAAAAAGAAGTCTTAGCCTCGGGATATGGTACTATACAATTTATATGTATTAAATAGCTTCAGTCCTGATTTTTAAAAAAGCTCAATAACCGAATTTGCTCCCAGAGTTCCCAAAGATACACAGATGATGTAACAGAACAAAATCTAGAAAACTTACAGAAGGAAAGTATCAAGGAGAGGATGTTGTCCCACCATCAATGGATTCAATAGATTCAACAATGTTTAACCTACACTGAAAGATGGCTGAAAGAATCAGACAAGATCTAAGATTAACATTCACACTTTAGGCATATAATTTAATTTTTGCTCATGTGCAAAAATGAAAATTAAGTATTTACATGAAAGTTCCTTTTTCAGATTCACAGTCTCCTCATTAATAATTTTATTTTTTAAGTCTCATCATGTATGGTTTATGAAAAATATTTTCAGTATCCAATATTCACTAAAAACTGAAACAACAAAGATAAGGTTTTCTTTTTTCAAGTACTTCCTCCATGATACCTAAATCATTACTTATACAAATACTTAGGCCCATTAAGCATATATACTATGTTGTTCCTGTTTGTTCTACTCATATGCGTTTAATTAGTCACGGTACACTGAAAATATACACTCAGTCTCTAGACAAATTTCTAGGGAATTTTCTGTTCCTAAAACTTAAGTATTTCACGAATATGGACTAATACATATATTTACAGTTTTCTGTTTAGACAAAAAGACATTTTCTTAGCTTCAATAATCCATACCAGCACAAGTATTATAACAGAGAAAACAAAGGAACTGGGACATTTTTCTGAATCCTTTTCAAGTCTAACTTCTGCTTGTCAATAAAATATTCTTGCTATTGCATTTTTCTGTTACCCTTAATAGATCCAAAGCTACCTTTAAGAGTTGCTCAACAAAGAGCATGTATCAACAATGTGTATAGCACAATTATAAATGCCCTGAAGGAAGTAAAAATGGAGTAAAAGAAAAATAGGAAAGGCTTCATATGAAGAGAAATGAATGTGACTTTGTAAATACAAACTCAATTTGGTAGTTTTGAGGGAATATGGGATTGGTAAGAATTAAATAATTCCTTGAGAAAAAGGGAGTTGATGAGGAGGAGCCATGGATTTGAGATGATGGGAAGGCAAATCTCCTCTACTGAAACAGAAGCAGGAATAAGGTAACGAGTCTAGAGATCTGTGTGGTTGAAACAGAATTACACTCAAGACAAAAAAATATCCTTAAAGATTAGCAAATGCTAATACCCAAGAAGAGTGTTCCAGGCTGCAAGGTGATCTAGTTTCTGGTTTTAGATAAATGAAGAACTGAGCCAATGCCAGGACAGGTTGTATGCATTTGGGTAAAGTCTTTATTTTAATCCCTTAATAATTTTGTCCTACTTCATAGCCAGGACAATAAGAATAAATGTATGGTGTGAGCAAAGAGATGAGGTGAGGGAGTACGTTAAACAGATGACTATTAAATACATTGTTCAATAATAAAGAAAGCAGTATGGTTTCAAGTCATAATTACTGCTGGAAACAGTTGCACAACTATTTGGAAAGTATTTTTAAGCAATGCATCATATAGCATTGTAGTTATTAATATTAAAAACTTAGGTATCAGACTGGCTTTGGATTCTATTCAATGTCTGCCTCTGCTAGCAGTGTGAGATTGGACATGTTACAAAAACTCTCAGAGCCTCCTTCTTCTCACCTATAAAATAATAATACCCCAACAGGTTCACTGTAAGGATAGTATCAGGTAAACCTAGAGAACTCCGTTCATTGCAGGAACACAGTAGACCTTCAGTAAATAATACTCATCAACAACCCAACTTTTCAAAAGCAGTATAATCCATATTAAATGTATTTACTTTTATGTGGTTTTCAAAAGAAATGTACACATACAATAATAATTTGAAGAGTAGAATAGGAATTTTGTCATTATTCCAACACAAATGTATTTTATTAATATAAATAATTGACTAATATACAGCAGGTCTCTAGCTCCTTGAGAAGTTGCTTAACAAGTTCCAAAATATAAAAAGCCCTATTTTCAGCTCTTCTAATCAGAATAATTGAAAATAACAAACACATAAGAGAAAAAAGGTAACTTAAATGCAGATAAGGATGATCCACACTCATGCAAACATTTAGTATGTTGTAACATCATTCGCTGTCTCTCAAGACTCTGGCAGAGATAAACACACATTAAAAAAAAACTCATGCACATTTCAAAGTTTCCAATTTCTTCTCTCTGATTGTTACAAATCATCAGGACTAGAATAAATCTCAGCAAGAGTGTGACTGAGACTATCTCACAAGAACCCTCATTAGCTTCTGGTATATTAACAAGGGAAGTATTCTCCTAAGCATGAATGAAATCACTGCAACTCTAGAAATCTGAGGCATCACAGAACTGGGTTGAGCACAGCAGAGCCATTTTGCTGTGATCCGATCTTATCTGATATTCACAGAGGTAAAAAGTACACAAGAAAAATTCAGAACGTACAGTGATTTCTACCCAGATTGCAATATTGGAAAAGTTACAGATGCATATTTACCATCTGAAAAGTGAGAAGCCATTAGCCAACAAGCATCTATATGTTCAAGTAAGAGCTACCACATAGCCACATGCATGGAAAGTCTGAATCAGCAACAAAGCTGAAAGCTCTCTCACCAAAGAATGAATATTCATGATGTTGCCAAGTACCACACAGATTACATTAAACACAACTGTTATAATTTCATATTGTTATTCTGCCTGACAGCAACATCAAAGATCAAAATAGAACATGATCAAGGATAATTCATCAAGAATGTGTATTTAGTTAGCATTAAGAAATGAGTTAGACACTAGCAGTAATCACAGAGGTTCTTCTGAGTGGGAAAGACTATTGCATAGAAATAGAACACAGACCACATGGAGGATCCCAAGTGAAAATACCCAAGGCAAATACAGATTTGAGAAATCCTCTACAAATACGTAATTGCTTTACTCGTCTAAATCTAAATATGTTGACACCCATCTTTTTTTCTCAATTCTCTTAACAAGTGTTTATCTCTACTCTAAAACAATTCAATATTTGTAAGAATATAGGGACCTTTACTGATAGTAAATATTTTGAAATCTCTCATAAAATAACTCCTTGGTTCACCATAGTCTTATCAAGATCAAAATTAAAACTTCAAACACAAAAGGCTACACTTTCAAACATAAGGCTACAATGAAAATTCATCCAGACCTATAAATGTCAAACCAGCTTGCAGACACATAAACTAGGTGTCTATCTACTAGCAGGTGCATAGAGCTTCACAACTGTCTGCCTTAATTGTTCCCAAAGTTCATCTGAAGTTGTCCAGGCAGAGCCAAACTAGAAAGCTATTTTCAATTGCTAACTTTTAATAGAAGATAGTTAACTTAAAAACATTGCTTTATTTATGTGCAATGCAGAAAAATTGGGACTTGAATCCATTTTCGGTAATAGGAACAAACAAATTAAGTATGGTAGATTAGGTCACCATGTTACAAAATGAAAAAAAATAGCTATAATGAAACAGTAAGCATTCCTCAATAGATTTATTCCATTTGGCTTTGCTGCATAACTGAAAATAAAATGTAAGTTTTTAAACAACACAGGTCTAATTATGCTATTCCCCCTTAAATTTTCTAGGATCTCCCTTAGAGAACATTTTAGCGTGGCTTTTGTAACTGGTAATTTCTTTTCAATAGCTTTGTTTTGCAGAAAGGAGAGTTTGGAACAGGTGGAGTAAGTGATTTAGTGGCGATTTCTGAGATTTTGGTGCACTCAGCACCCAAGCAGTGTACACTGCAACCAATGTGTAGTCTTTATCCCTCAATCCCCTCCCGCCCTTTCCCCCAAATCCCCAAAGTCCATTGTATGATTTTTATGCCACCGCATCCTCACAGCTTAGCTCCCACTTATGAGTGAAAACAAACGGCATTTAGTTTTCCATTCCTGAGTTACTTCACTTAGAATAATGGTCTCCAACTCCATCCAGGTTGCTGTGAATGCCATTATTTTGTTCCTTTTTCTGGCCGAGCAGTATTCCATGGTATGTGTATGTATCTTTTTTGTATAACTTCTTTTGCTCTGAGTAGATACCCAGGAGTGGGATTTCTGGATTAAATGGTAGATCTGCATTTAGAAGCAGCAGCAATCTTACTCTCATAGGGTAAAGCAGAGGTTTGCCCAGTATGTTCTACAATGAAGATCCTTTCAACTTCTGAAATGCTCATAGACTATACCACTAAGCTTAATTTTCAGTATTTGTCAGTTGAAAAGTGCATAATTATGAATTTTAAAATACCTTTAAATTATCTTCATTAGTTATAACACCCATATATTTGAAGATAATTATTTTTTCCTTACAGAAAGTTCCTAGAGTAAAATAGATTTGCAGACTTTGACAATGGTGGTGTGGCTCATGACTTAGGAAACAGTCCTAAGGTGAAAGAGGAAGGAAATAAGAATTACTCCAACACTGTGTTTTCACTGTTGTAGCTCCAAAGGTCAGCACTATGCTTACACAGAGCATGCTCAATATTTATTTGCTAAAAGAATTAACTAGTGAACATCAGAGTACTAGTCTTAGTTATGTTGAGCTTTGGGACTTTGCACTGGTTGCTTCCTTTAGTGAAATGTGCTGCCCCAAGATACCTGCAAAGCTATTTCCCTCAGCTCCTTCAAGTATTTGGCTAAATACCATCTTCCTAATGAAGCAAATCCATACCTGGGATCCGCAATGCCTCCTCCCTTACCTTATTCCATTTTATTTTTCCCCCTGCAAGTTATCACGATAATTCTCTTACCATTTAATTCTCTTTTGTACTATTTTTACTCTGTCTCTCACTTAGAGAATGCAAGATGTACAAGTACAAAGACTGTATGATTTATTCACTGGTGCAGTCCAAGCTTCTATAAGAATGCCTGGCATAGTGAAAATATTTTAAATGACTTAATCTTTAACAAATCATTCCATGTCTGATCTTTCTGTACCAAAAAAAACAAAGTCTCCCCTGCTCAGTTCAGAGTGGTTCAAAAAACAAGTGGATTTCCCATTAGAAAATGAAATCCAATGATAATTTTGAAATTTATGTAGTTATACTTGTAACTTTTCTACATGCGATGGTTTGAGTGATAAGGTAAGAGAATAGAGGAATCCTCTCTCTGCTAGATGCTTACTGTTTGGGTGGACGTGACAGTTCACCTTTTCAGAATATATATATTCTATTGGTTCTGTGTCTCTGGAGAACCCCGAGTGATACATAAGGTTCTGAGACAGCCTAAGTTGTAAAAAGCAATGTTAGCAACATGCCTTCTTAGAGATGCACAGATAACATGCACGATCTGATGTGATTTCTTAAGAAAGTTAGTTTCTACTGAGGTATAAATGACACTACAAACTGCACATTTCAAGTGTAAAGCTTAATGACTTTTGACAAATACATACAACGGTATATTCGCCATCCTCATTCATATGTACATTTCCATCATCTCTCTTGCCCTTTTCCGCTGTTCTGATTTCTATTACCTTAGTTTTGCCTGTTCTACAACTTCAGATTCTAGAAAGAAAAGGAATAATACAGTACAAACTGTACAATGAAAGCAAAGTCATTTCACCCTATCACCTACTTAGGTGATTGGTGAACTGTCAAATTTAGGGGATAGGAGAACTGTCATCTTGTCAATCCATGAACATGACATACATATCGACTTATTTAGGTGTTAATGAATAGATTAGGTTAAAAGGTCTTCACTTTAGAACATACCAGACAAAGCTCTGCTTTACACTATGAGGGTAAGATTGCTGGTTCTTCGAAAAGCAAATCTACCATTTAAACCAGAAACCCCACTCTACCAGAGCAAAAGAAGTCATTATACGAATAATACAGTACATAGTACAAATAGTACAATACAAAATCTTTCATAAATGGTTTCCATTGCTGAATGTTTTCCATCAAACAGTGTTTGAGATTCAACTTTGTTGTATGTCTGTATCTTAGTTTAACATTTATATTTATATTTCTGATCATCTTGAGTTTACTTTTGCATTAGGTGATAGGTAGAGATTGAAGCTCAATACTCTCTAACAAATGTTTCCAATTCCCTAATTTGCTGAAATGGCGTTCCTTTTCCTGTTGAATCACCTTGACACCTTTGTCAAAAATCAGTTGTCTAAATATGTATGGGTCTATTTCTAGACTATTTCAATTTCTCTACTTATTTTTCTCACACCAATTCTATACAATCTTTATTCTGTAGCCTTACAAGTTTTTAAATCAATTGGTTTGAGTCATCTAACTTTGTCATTCTTTTACAAATTACATCTATCGTAGGCTTTTTACATTTCCATGCAAGTTTGAGAATCAGCTTGTCATTTTCAAAAATAAATGCCTGTTGGCATTTTAATTAGGATCGCATTGAGTTACAGCTCATTCGGTGGAGAACTGTCGTCTTGTCAATCCATGAACATGATATACATATCCATTCATTTAGGTGTTATTTAATTCCTCTGATATTTTATACTTTTAAGTATAGAGATCTTGAACACTTCTCTACACTTGTTTTCCTAAGTCTTTTATATTTATCATGCTACCGTGATATTATTTAACTTTAATTTTTAATATTTGCAGTATATATTTTATATTGACCTTATATTTAAGAAAACAATTCCTCTAAAATTAGTTAACTAAGGGCTTTTTCATAAACTTTTTACTAAAAACTTGTGAAATTAACATTTTACATAAATTGCTTCTAAGGTAAATTTGCTTCAATAAACAAGTCTACATTTACATTAGTGATGCACACATGCTCTCAGTCTCCCATAGTTTAAAAAATATGAACATTAAGAAAATAATTTCACCATATTTTAAGTTGCTGCTCATAAAAGCTTGGGAAGATATCAAATACTTAAGTATAAATACCACAAACAAAAAGGATTAAATGTCAATTTTATATGTATGTTTCTGTATGTGTACATATAGGTACATATATGTATACAAAGGCATATATATAAAAGTCTTTACAAATCAAAGAAACAGTACTGCTTTTGCTGAAGCCAGACAAAAATATCTCAAGACACTACTTCTTTGTGTGCTTATCCCTTCTAATGAAACCAGGGCCAATGCACTGGGTAGTGTTTTCTTTACTTAGATAGGATTCATTCTTCCAAATTTTAAGGAATTCAGAGCTCTCCCGACCTCTTTAACACCTTTAATCAAATAGCTGTGAATCTCACTTTTTATATATTTTGGCTGGTATCAGTAAAATTGAAAACACCAATGGTAAAATTTTACCGGGATCAGAACATTTAATACTGAATGTAAAATTAAACATACTTACCTGAAGAAGGAGACCCTCAATCCTCTCAAGCTTCTAAGATCCTTTCCCCCTAGACTTCTACATTGCATTTCAATAGAAGTAAAGGCTGGCAGACCAGGTGCCACCCTTAATCACACTCCTGTAGATCTCAGGCATGGTATGGAGCAATCTTTCTGGAAAATATTGTTTTTGCTTAAACACGATCAAACCCCCACCTAGTCATGTACCCCACGCCTACTTCATGGATCAAGACCCTTTCACGTGTAATTTCTACAACTGTAAAACTTTAAAAGGGCAAGAATTTTCTTTGTTGAGGAGCTTGGTTGTTAAGGTATTTTCACCTGCCGCAGCACCTGGGCAAATAAATCACCACTTCCTTCCCTGTTTGGTGTTTGAGAGGTTTGTTGTGGCCGCTCCTGCTTCAACCTAAGACAAAAAAATTATTCGCAAAACAGATGAAAAACTAGAGTGACAGATAAGACAAAGACGCTTTTAAATCACATGAAGATTCCTCTGCTAGTCCTGGAAGAAACCCAATCTAAGCCTTTTAGTCCATGCTGTGGGCAGAGCAGAGTGTGAACCTAGTTCTTTATTTATTAGACATAATACTATTGCCTTGTAACACTGAAAGATAAGGTAGCCTTATAGAAGTTGATGAGAAAGGGTGCCATTTTTGGCTCCCTTATGACCTGAAGCCTACTCTGCCTCCTCAGAGATTTAACACACAGAGATAGTTTTGTTACTACTTATGCTCCAAGTTTCATACTCCCTTACCTAATATCCGTATGCCTTTGTCTCTTAAGTGTCCCCTAAATTTGTTTATAAAGTCTCTAGAAAGTAGCCTGGCAAGAAACTACAATCTGTCAACACAAAGTTGCTGAAAATTTATCAGAAAAGAGAAAAATCTATGGAAAGTATTTCCCTATACCTAGAACAATCTGAGTACCAAAGAAAGCTGACTCTGGATTTACATCTTGTATTATGTTTTATTTTGCTGTATTGCTTTAATCGTATGATTTTTCTCACACACAGAAAATTGAATTGCATGTGTATAAACTACACTCTCAATTAAGGATCAAAAACAGAAGGTAATGAAGACAAAGACCAAACTGAACAACAAAGTAGTAGGATCTATATTAATACTCTGGAAACTTGTGCGAACTTCGGAAATTATGCTCTAGTGAGTTTAAAAACTTGTTTTTGTTATTTTGGTTCTTTTCCCCTTAACACAAAGAATGTGACATTTGCGTGGATATTGTTCAGGAGTGGCGTCTTGGAATCACTAGCATAAGAGTTCTGAGTGGAGACTTTTGCAGCTTGAAACAATTCCCCAGATCATTCTGATAGGTTCCTGCAATACCAGCATTATTGCCTCACCCCACCAAGAATCACAGTGGTAAATTAAAAAAAAAAAAAGGCATAAAAAACTCTGTTTACAATATTCTTTATATAATTACAATTTGGAGCCCAACCCAAATCAAAGTAAACCACACAATGATGCCTTGAAGCAAAGGTAATTAAGATGTGCAGATAATTAAGGTGGGCATTATCAAAAAAGCAGTGTTGTAGCCCTCCTTCCCTCTGGAATGTATCCCACCAAGCCAATTCTGGCAGTGAAACAAAGCAAGTGTCAAAGAACTATTCCTTCTAAAACCAAGTATTTCCGTTGAGATTTTTTTTAAAAAATGGTTGATATTTAAATTGACTCTCTCTCTTAATACTTCACTGAAAGATTTGCCCCTCTCTTTCTCGCACCACTGTAGCTGATTGAGGTAGCCCAGCAAACAATCTATCTGTATCTTGATGACACTGCAACCAATATCAGACCTAACTGCACTGAGACAGGCATTTCACAGAAGAGCTGGGAAGCATCTCAGATTCCCCTATTTAGAAGTCCTGTGGAATTCTCAGCTTCCCTCTGTCCAGAAGATAGAGTCTAAGAAAGTGCAGCAATACCTGAACTAATCAAGCAACTTTCATATCTTCCTCCCCATGTTTGGGGCCAGGCTGTGGCCACTCCATTATAAAAAGCTTCCTTCCTTTCATATGCCTTCTTCGCAAGGAATCTCTTTAGAAGGCTCTGATCTCCAAGTCCCCTCCACACGTGCACATCCATTCTTCCCATCGTGATTACAGACCATCTGCTCAGGTCCATTTCTTGTTCTGAATTGCTACGGAAGAACTGATAATAAAGGCTGTTGTGGTTTCCAAGCACACCCAGGCTAGATTCCGTTGGTTCCTCTGCATCCAAAGCTGAGGAAAGGCCCTGTTAACCCCCATTTCCCACAGCATCCCATTTCCAAAAAGCCAAGGAGAGATGAGACCATAAAATAATCTGAAGATTAATAGAAATGAGATTGCTTCTTAGGATAAAGCCAAAGCTCATTAAATATTAATAATGTAACATGGCTTTTATTTTATGTATACATGTGTATACATGTAGTATATGTATATATACAAACGTGTATAGAAATATATAAAATATATACACTTTTTTTTAACTTTAAGAAGTTCCTCTGCTAAAGCCTCATTGAGCATGTGAACACAGTTGTGCGTCTGAGGTCCAAATCTAGTTCAATCACATATTAGCTTATGTATGTGAAATTACTTGAGTTTCTGGGCCTGGGTCCCTCACCAGCATATGTTAGAGCTATCAATTCCCACTTCATGTGGCTATCCTAAAGTTTCTGTAAGAGTTTACATGAAAGTGCCTGGTGCACACTGTGCTCAGAAAAATATGTCTTCTTTCCATATTCTATGAATGTCTAATTTTAATGAATGCCTTTAATTTAGAAGCTTTGCTGGGCTACTTATGTGAAGAAGATAAAATATACAATCAGAAATAGTGAGATTATCTTCAACTAGGATGACAGAAGTCACACTGTAGATACTAACAAAAGTGCATTCAAGAGAAATGTTGTAGTGTTTCTGAGTAACGTAGCTGACATATTCAAAGACAAACTGAATGTTACAGAACTTTTAGCCCTTCTAGAACATGTTACAGTATCTAGAGAAAGACACTCAGGTTTGAGACTTCAGAATTGCAAGAATCAATTATAGTCTGAAACAAAAGAGCCATCTTCCCTAATTAGGTGAGAAGGCCTGTTTCTATCACATCAAATGATCTGGTCCCATGAAAGCAATAATCACTCTCAGTTTTTTATTTCCCTAAATAACCGAGATAATGAAGCCACCTAGATCACTCTGAGTTTTGTTGCTCTTTCCATACTAATGTTTTTTTCATAACCTAATGATGTATATTATTTTCATACACAAAATAAGCAAACCTTGTTGATTACTCAAATGCTGACACTCATTTTAGTAAAACACAACAGGTGCTTTGTTCATCTAACAACATGACACCATGTTGGGAAAAACACTTAAAAAAAAAAAAAGCAGAAATCTACCCAAACCCAGGTCAAGCAGAATAGGATAAATATGATATACATGGCACACCTACATCATGCATACACCATTGTGAACCTGAAGAATGCTAGAGGGCAGGAAGGAAAACCTAGTTATGAAACCAAGCTACACACCTGGAAATCAGGGTGGAGAATGAGGACTAGGTTGAAAGCGACTCAATGGCTTTAAGTATATGTGATTCAAAACCATGTGAATATACTTTCTCAAAGAGTAAATTTAAAAAGCCAAACATACTTGAAACCATGAAAAGAATCAGCAAATTCTTTTTTTTTTTTTTTTGGTCAGGGTCTCCTCTGTTGCCCAGGCTAGAGTATAATGGTGTAATCAGTCATGGCTTACTGCAGCCTCAGATTCCTAGGCTCAAGTGATCCTCCAGCTTTAGCCTCCAGGGTAGTTTGGATAACAAGTATGCACCACCAAACCTGCGCAGCTCATTTTTTTTTTTTTTTTTCTAAAGAACCAGTTTCACCATGTTGCCCTAGCTGATCTTAAACTCCTGGGCTCAAGCAATTGTTCCTAACTCTGCCTCTGCCTCTGAAAATGCTAGGCAAAAACGAGTAAATTCTTTCATCTGAATTTTATATAATATAAAGTAGTAAGAATTACAGAGCTTCCAACACATAATGATTTCATCCAAATCTCTGCACTAGCAGCGACCAAACTCTGTCAGGAAGAATAGGAACCTTTGTCTCCTAGTCTCTGTGGGTAAATAGAATCTTAACTTCTTTGATTACCAATTAACATACACAACTAGCCTAAACACATTCACACTGACCAATCCTTTGTAATTTTTTACTGGAGTGCTGCTCTCTCCCAGACACCCAATACATTGAGAAGCTTTGACTTGGACTCCTGATGGCTTGCTGAAGGGTCTAACTGGACCAGTGGTTCTCAACTCTGGCCGCACATTACAATCACCTGGGAATTTTAAATATTCTCCCACCTACCCCTTCATGCTCCTTTAAAAATGACCAGTCACTTCCGCACAAATCAGAAGGAAGCTCTACTCTTTACCCTAACAGTAGTTACTAAAATCTGTTTTCACCACTTTAATCAATGTCTGCCTTTGTTTATCTTTCATAGTAGTTAATGCCTCTCGTATGTGTAAAGGACATGTCCAAAAAACTTAATTTAAAAAAATCTGTATTATCATGAATAAAATTTTCCCAATAAAGTGGATAAAAGATCTAAAACATTTAACTGCTTTTTACACACTATTTAGAATGAATGATTCTAAGCACCAATCTGCAGGATGAGCCCTCCTCAAAAAAATTAATCCTATAGTCATTTTTTATTATCATTAAAGTAAAATTCTCCTAAATCTTGTTTCTATGTAGAATTTGCATGCTTCCTGTGCATACACGCAAACTGTAAGTTCACTTTTAAAAATTTCATAAAGAATTTTCTCCCTTGACATATCTTTGTACTGGCTAGATAATTCACTAGAGCAAAATCCTTAATGGGGTATCTGGTTTCCAGATTTTGTAAATAACATGGACTCAAGACAATCAGACATTCCACTCTAATATATTCCAAAACCAATGCCTTCAGATCTGTAGGCAATTTTTTTTTTTGAGATGGAGTTTTGCTCTTGCCGACCAGGCTGGAGTGTAATGGTGTAATCTCAGCTCACTGCAACCTCTGCCTCCGTGGTTCCAGCAACTCTCCTGCCTCAGCCTCCTGAGTAGCTGGGATTACAGAAAAGCACCATCACACCCAGCTTATTTTTGTGTTTTTAGTAGAGACAGGGTTTTACCATGTTGGCCAGGCTGGTCTCAAACTCCTGATCTCAGGTGATCCACCCACTTCGGCCTCCCAAAGTGCTGTGATTACTGGCATGAGCCACTTTGCCCTGCCAGATCTGTAAACTTTTAAAAGTGACTTTGCTTCTATAGACATTACTGCTTTCTTCCAAAAAATAGAAACTTCAATCACCTCTCAGGAGTTCTTGTGCAAGAAGCAAAGTGGTTATGCTTACATACTAAGTGACTTAGTCTTCATCAAAGTGATTCACACTGGAAAGCATTCTCTCACACCAGATATTGGAAATGTTAGACACAAACCACAAATCTGTAAACTATTCCAAAAAGTTTTATTACATCAATAGTATCTATTTACAATAATAGCAACATCTACAATGATCATGTGGGAGTACTACGTGCATGATCTAAATTTTGGCTTCATGGTAGTCACATGCCTACAAATTTAAAACACAGGAATGACTTGACACATAAAAGTTCAATTAAAAATATGTGTTGCTGCCTAATTTGATTTTTAGACACTCTATAATCAAGCTGCAGCTACCTTATGATGTCTTAAGATTTTTTACAAGTCAATGAAAATCTGTTTACAAGAAATTTCAAGTCACAAAACTTCTCACAAGGCTTTTTATAAAGTGTAAGCATTGTGTACATTTAAATGCCTAGTACTGTGAAAGAGTACTAAATTGGCATATCATCAATTCCCTTAAGAACAATGCAAACCTAACAATGAATTTTCACATGGTAATGTGGTGAGAAAACATGCAGAAACCTGAAACAAATACCTAATACATAGATATCAGAAACTATTCTTGCTTAACAGTCTACCAGATACACTGAATTCTTCCAATGCAAAATGTGTCCTATTCTTATGTTATTTTTTATATAAGCATTTTTCCTTAGTATTTTTGACCTATGTCTAATGAAGAAAACTGTAACACATATGAATACATGAAAATATCAAATTCACTGCAAGGAAAATGAATTAAAATAGTCACATATCTCATAAGATGAAAGGAGAGATCAAAGGTACACACATACACCATTTAGTTTGATTCAATCTCATAAAACACAGCATTTGGAGCTTCTAAATTTGTCACATTTATGTTGAAATAAAAACATGTAAGTATTGATAGTGACAGTAGACAGACAAATTCCTAGGCAGACAGGGGCAGGTCCCCAGTGAAACTCTACCTTCAAGCCAAGGACATTCTAAAGCCTGGAAAATCAAGCTACCAGTTACAGACAGAATCCATGAACTAGAGTAAGAACTTCCATCACCTTCCATTTCTCTCAATTAGTTCTATCTGAATGATGCCTTTTAACCAATCAAATGGTGTCTTTTCCAAGCCCACCCATAAACCAAATGGCACACATTCCCCCATTGAAAGCCCATTTAAACCACAGACTAGCCTCACAAACAACTATTCACTTTTGGGTCCCCTCTTGCTGTCGAGAGCTCTTCTTTCGCTCAATATATTTTACTCTGCCTTACCCCTTTCTCCAGTGTCCTCGTACCTTATTCCTCTTGGTTGTGGGAAAAGAACCGGGAACTTGCTGAAATGTCGGAGTGAAACAGTTGTTAATGCTCTTGCTCGCTGAGCTGCAGGGCAGCGGGAATAAAACAGCTGTAACACTCCTGCCTGCTGAATTACAGGAATAAAAAAGCAGCAACAGTATGTTGATTTTATGTGTAAAACTTGTGAGTTCTAAAATAATTGTGTTATTTGCAAATAATGACCGTTTCTTACTTCCTACTCCTTTATTCTTTCACTTCTCTTTTATCTGACTGTGCTAGTTAGAGCATCCAGTACCAAGTTCAATAGAAATGGCGACTATGACCATTCTTTTCTTGTTCTTTGTTTTAAAGGTAATGCTTCTAACACATTAAGTTTGATGTTCAATTCAGATTTTTGGAGTATAACTTTACGAAGACACTTTAATTTGCTAAGAGTTTATCATTATTGGTGCTGAATTTTATCACATCTTCTCTCAAACTACTGAGAAGATGTCACCAACTTTTCTTTAACTTGAACATATGGTAAATTACCACAGTTGAATTTTTAATATTAAACTATCTCTGAATCCCTAGGATAAATCATTTGTACTCATGTTTGTGAATGATAACAGCCTGCAATTTGTAATTGATTAACTTTTACCTCCATAACTTGAAACTATAAATATATAAATAATTTAACCACTATTCTGTTAATGTTTTACTATTTTCAGGAACACAGTATCTATAGTGTAAACAGAAACCATTAGAGTAGTGCCTTAAACAAAAAAGTACTACTACTCAAATCTATGATGTCCTGATACAGCTTCCAAGTGTTTATTCATTTTTGCACTTTACGTATTGGTCACTCAGTAGTCACTGAGGGCCTACACTACAAGAGGTACCATTCCAGTGCTAGAAATAAAGTAGTAAACCAGACAAAAACATTCTGTCTTCTTTGGCTTCATATTCTAGATAAAGAAGACAGACAATCAGCATGAGTAAGTAAAGCATTTTGTGCCAAATTGTGTTAAACTGTTATACAGAAAAAGCAGGAAGAATGACAGGGAATACTTGAGTGGGAGATGGTCAGGGTCAATTCATGCTCAATACATACTGAAGGACATCTGGAAAGACACCAGTATGATAAAGAAAGCCAAAGCTAAGCATTATGATGAAAATAGAATAAAACTATTTTTTGTGAAAAAAAAAAGACAATTTGGCAAGGCTGACAGATATGGTAGAATACTCTCAGCTCAATTCCTCCTAATGCAACGAAAATAAGAAATGATGTAGATGATGTGACCTATCCTTTCCTTCCTCACCTAGGGAATATACTGGAACAAAGATGAGACAAATGGGTGTTACTATTATACTAGTTATTTTACTACAACAAATACCAAATTTGTGAATTATTTTTAGTGTATGTTACAGTGTATTTCACAAGTGGTTAAAAATAACTATGGTTGGCAATATTTTAAGGGTCTTATCTAGCTGCACTTTAAGGTCCCCTGAAAAATCTGACGCTTTATAATTCCACAGCTAAGTATTAATAAGTATCCAAATTTTATATAATTTGGACACAAATCTTTAGTGTTTTTATCTTACTCATTTGCTAAAGAGGAAAACTGCCAAAAATAATAAACACAATGATCTATTGTTTGGGTGTATCCAACATCTGTTCCCCATCCTGTGGGGGAATGCACCCCACCCTTATTCTCATTCATGGAGTTCGGGTGGGGCTGACCTGGTTCCAGGTGTGGACAAGTAGGCCTGATTAATAGAAAGTACATTCACGTGGGCCACAGTAACTGAATCTGAAAACGAAGATATATTTTATAACAAGCTTAATGAGAGTTAGAACTATGGTTTTCAGTGAAAATATTTGGATAGAGGCACACTCTTTCCCCTGAGTTTACAAAACATAAAATATAACATGGAAGCAGTAAATTACATTGTGTATGTTTGATATTATGTAGAAAACCACCTGAGAATAAAGAACCAAATTATTTAGTAGAGATAGGGATTTGACAAAGCCTAAAGCCATTATCTCAGATTTTTTCAGTTATATTTTTAAACCACTTTGTGTTGTGTTTCTGACATTTGCAATTAAAAAGTCCCAACTGATGAACCAATTAGTTCATCAATTAATTCAACTGGCTGAAAAACCACTCTGCCTTGATCTTCCTCGAGTAAATGTACCTGAAACTGACGTGCAAGGCTTCATTTTAAGTCATCATAAAATATTGTTCAGGAAGCAAAATACTGAAATCCACATAGTAACACATCTACATAAAGATTTCACACATATATTAATTCATGTTACAAAAACAAAAATAACTATATTCAAAATTTTAAGAACATTGGTTAAAAATTTACAGAGGAAATTAAAATTTGTACTCCATGTTTTTTAGCAAACTGTGGCGAGCATCGAATTTCCCAGCTCATTGAAAATTTTCAATCTACTTAGCTAAGTGATAATTCTGCAATTTACACACATTACATTTTCCTTTTTAAAATTTTAAATAAATTTGGCAGTTTGGACAAAATTTTTTTACACACTTCCATCTAAAATGTTACAAGCATTGGAAACAATACGACAACTGAATAGAGGGAAAAGTTAATCTGAATTCAAATGAATATCCAAGTGATATAAACCTATTAAAATTCTTAGCTTTTTGCAGCAACATGAGTGGAACTAGATGCCATTATCTTAAGTGAAACAGAAACTCGCATATCAAGTTTTTCAGTTATTAGTGGGAGCTGAATAATGTGTACACATGAACCAAGAAAAGGATGACAGACATCAGAGACTTGGAAGTGAGGGAGGGGGAAAATGATGAGAAATTACATAATGGGTACAATGTACACTACTTAGATACACTAAAAGCCAAGACTTCACCACTGCACAACATATGCATGCAACAGATTTGTACTTGTACTGCCTTAAATTTGTATCAAAAAACAAAAAAACACACAAACTGAGAAGGCAAGGCGTTAGCAATCATTTACCCACCATACCTAAACCAAACTTTGGAATTTGATAAAACTACAAAATTTTGAGATAATTCTTTTAAATTTAGCACCAAGTACAACTGAAAAGTTACAGAGCGATAGTCCCCTGTCTTTACAAGATTTGTTAAAGCCAAGGAATCTATAACAGTAGAAGCAAATGTAGTAATTTCTGTGACTTTCTTAAGATATTTAAAAAATTATAACTAGGTAACTTTTTGGATTTGTACTGATTATTTTTCTTTATCGTATATTTTACATCAGAGAATCCATAATTCAAAGATCTAGAAGAGATACCTCACTGCGATTCTTAGCATACATGCTTTCTCATTATGCCCCAAATATAGACCAGCTGAAAATATCTTTAATCTGAATGCAATATACACAGCACTTCTCAAGATAGAGCCTTGAAAACAACTAGTCCACAGGCAGCAGAAGGCAAAACAGCTATCCACCATTACTTATTTTCTTGAATTTACAACAAGGGCCACATTTGCCATTGCTCAGCTAACCTCACATGCCTGTGGAAATAATTAAACTCTAAATAACAAAAGACATGCATTTTTAACACCCAACTAACCTAAGGTAACCCTGATTTACATGACTTGAGAAAATTACTGGTGAAGAAAATCCATGTTCTCATGATGTTGCTGGCAAAGCCTGGTGTTGTCAGTTTATTAGAAACACTGAGGTTATGATATACAAGGTACAACTGTAGAAAGTATGAATGAGATTCTTTGAAATTATTTATCGGCCAGGTCACTTGTTAAAAATTAACCACTCCCCACCCCACACCAGTTGTGTTTATGTAGTTGCTTAAACTGGTAATTTTTACGCTAAATACAATGCCTTCATTATTGAAACTGATACCAAAGTTCAGAAAGATTTGCCATTGCATGTTTTAATGTTTGCTGTTATCAGCATGTTTTGGAAAACTTATGTAACCATTTTCATGTAAAAGTCAGACTTGGTGATCATGCTTATTCCTTTCTCCATGGGCAAGAAGTGGGAACTGAGTAACTATATTTGACCTTTTATGTAGGGGCTTTAGCTTACTTCCTTTTATTACAGTGAGAAAATGACAAGCAAGTCTGTGCTAATACTGGACTTTCTAAAACTAAAAAAAAGACCACCCTCCCTAAAGAGTCTAAATCCTTTAATATCATCAAAACATCTTAAATACGAACGCAGAAATTTAATAAAGGGCTAAGAGAATTAAGGTAGTGACTAAGGCACAATTAAATTTAAATCCTAGTAATAGTTAATGAAACATATTATTCCTACTTAAAATTCAAAAACAAACAGATCAAATCAGAAACCAAGGTACTTAACTGGTAGATAAGCAAGAAATGACCTGACTCTTCACTGAAAGGCATATACTAGAAACATATACTATAATAAGGATAGGTGTACTATAAAACTATAAATGCATATATTAAAAAACTGTATGTGGCTTAATAATTACTGGTATATTCTCACAAAAGCATATCCCCACTGGACGGTCAAAATATTTTTTGTTACCTTACTTTACAGTAAGACTGGAACATAAGGTTGGCTCAAACCAGTGATGTAAATACATACCAGTCAGTAATAAAGAGTTTAGTGGTCCATATTTTAATATATTTCATATTGTGCTGATTTCAGCTTGCAAGCCTATGAACAAAATTAAACTTCCTTTCCTTGCATCCTAATTTCAATACTTCTAATACAAAAGTACTTTTGGTAAACAAAAAAAATTAGTATATTCAATACAACTTTTAATTTTTTGTGTTTCTGAACCCCTCTTTTGAAAGATCTGTCTGTAGGTAAGATCTGTGGCCTATTTTATTATGACTTAGAAATTTTGAGTGATAAATACAAATTCTGAACCTTTTTTTAAACAAAATCATTAATGTAAAAGATTACAAGATACATTTTTAGCTGAAAAAAGTGGCAAATTCTCTGCGGTACTCTTTTTGAACACTATTTTCTTATGCTCCTCCTTACAAAGTGTTTTAGAATGATACAGTGATTACAAACATACATATAAACAATGACAGAAGCATAATAATCATGAATAGTGCCTATGTAAAACATATGTGTTTTTCCTGTCCATTAAAATTCAGAGTCTAAGCGGAATTACTGTAGATGTGTTTATTATTAAACCAGCTCATTTCTAAACAGCATTAGTACATTGTCACTCTCCATTCAGGAAGAGGAAGTTTGAATCTTAATTAAAGTATACTTCCTTACCAGTTGTCAAAAGTGACTAATGAGATGGATGAAAAACTAATAAATCTTGCTATTTTCTATAAACAAAACTCAATGCCCAACATTACACACCTCTCTGATTCTCCACGGAGAAAGTCCTTTTATATTTCCATTGTGATCAAAATCAGAAAGGTTGATAGGATTCTCAGAGACTATACACACATGCCCTAATTTTACAAACTATTCTCTTTACTGAGTGGGAAACAAAGTAAAGAATTTTGCATGGGAACAAATTCTACCACTCTTCACTCTCATTCCTGAAAAATGGTTCTTGGACAGAGAGCTCCTGGTTTTGGAAATCACTTACCTTTGCTCTAAAATGATATACAGCATCTATTAGGCAATAGGCTGCAAATGTTTCAAATCATTCAGACTTACTGTCATTGACTGAGAATGTCAAATATTTAAAATTACGTTGACTTCACATTTCTCCTATCTAGTTACATTTCCTGCCCTTCTTGATGCTTTCAAGTCCTCCAGCATGAACATGACGCTCTTCACTTGATTCCATTAAACACTGCAATTTTAGAGTTCCTTGTACAGCTTTTTATGCAGTTTGGATAATTAGTGTTGCATAAAATGAAAACAGATATCTTCCTCACTCGCATATTATTCAAGGAAAATCTACATAAAACTGCTGCAAGCAGGCTACACACATTTTATTTCAATGCACTAAAATAACGTCATGTACCTTAGAAAAACACTCAATTTTGCAAAGCCTAATTATTCAGTATGTTCTTTTAGACTATTTGTCATGACACTATTTTTTCACTATTTCATTACTCAAAATATCAGAAACTGGACAAAGACTAAAATAAATACCATTTTAAACTTTTCGCTGACATAACAGAGCAGGAGTTTTACTGCGTAAATAGTTATACGGAATCAGATGAATCCCAATGAAGTATTAAGTATATCAATGTTTTCTGTAAGCCCACAGCATGTTTTCCCTGAAGACTAACAGTAGGATTCCACTTGTCAAACTGTCTTGTTTCTATTCCTCTTATTATACAACTATCCCCTGGAAACACCTTTCTAAAACCTCTGAGACACAACACCTTCTGTATTACATGCTTTTAATGTGTGCGTCTCAACTTTCAAATTGTAACACCACCATTTTCTAGCAATTATTTTTTAACACTGGCTTCACTAATCTGAATGGAAATAACACAGCCTACATATGCACCCCCATTAATATAATGCTCTAATTATAAAACTCAAGTTGTCAAAAATAGTTCCTTTTGTTATGAAGTGAGTTGGGATAGTGAGGAAGTCTCACAAAAACAAGGGATAAGGGATAATTTTAAAAAATAACTTATAACTCTATTTTTGCCAGTTTAATATTTGTCTTATTAGGAAAAGCTCCGATTTCCTCTATTTACATACTTAATACTACTTTCATTGATTTTTGCAGTGTTCTACACTGAATCTCTTTTCAAATACATGAGAGTCAGAAAAGCAATACATTAGGTAAAAAAGTTTGTAGTCTATACTTCCATAATTTCAGAATAAAGCATTTAATTTTCTCACTTCATAATTATCTTCTAAATTCTAGTGACTCTATGGAACCTCCTTTTATGACACACAAAAGCTGCCCTGTGCCAAGTGAGAGGGCACGGCAGGCAGGGTGAACATTAGCCTTACCTCTTCTCAACTCCTCTAACACTACTGTGTGTCCCACCCTTATCAAAGAAGGCTACCTATGGCTAATTCACCTTAAAATTTTGTGAGAACAAGGTAGGGAATAAGTGTATAACACTCATTCTTTATATTGTTTAAAATGTATGCCCTTGTAATTTTGAAGGGTATCATCTCCAGGTGTATTAATTCCTTCAGGAATGAAACCTTGTTGGAAGTTCGTATTACCCCATTATGACCAGCACATTATGTTGTACACAATAAATACTAGGCACTCAGAAAATAAGCTGGATGACTGGACTTAGAATGAATAGAAAGATTTGAGTCTTTCCATGCCAACAGCATTCCCACAATTATGATTAACATTCCTAAAACCCACCAAACTTTCTGTGAGAAGTGTGGCAAGCACCAACCCCACAAAGTGACAACAGACAAGAAGGGCAAGGATTCTCTGTATCCTCAGGGATTCTCTGTATCCTCTCTGTATCCTCAGGGAATGTGGTGTTATGACACATAGCAGAGTGACTCTGGTGAGCAGACTAAGCCCATTTTCTGGAAAAAAGCTAAAACTACAAAGATGATTGTGCTAAGACTTGAGTGCATTGAGCCAAGCCCAACTGCAGATCTAAGAAAATACTGGCTATTAAAAGATACAAGCATTCTGAACCAAGAGGAGATAAGAAGAGAAAGGGCCAAGTGATCCAGTTCTAAGTGGTTTTTTTTTTGTTTTTTTTTTTTGAGACAGAGTCTCGCTCTGTTGCCCAGGCTAGACTGCAGTCTCAGCTCACTGCAGCCTCCACCTTCCGGGGATTCAAGTGATTGTTCTGCTTAACCCTCCCCAGTAGCTGAGATTACAGGCTCTCCTTACTACAATCGGTTAATATTTTTATTTCTAGTAGAGACAGGGTTTCACGATGTTAGCCAGGCTGGTCTCAAACTCCTGACCTCAGGTGATCTGTCAGCCTTGGCCTCCCAAAGTGCTGGGATTACAGGCGTGAGTCACCATGCCCAGCCCTAAGTGTCATCTTTTGTTTTATTATGAATACGATAAAGTCTTCAGTTTACATTCACAAAAAAAAGAGAAAGATTTGAAAACAAATCTAAAAAGCAAAATTTTAGGTTGCACCATATGAAATACAACCACAAGAGAATGAGACCTTTTAGGAACGTATATAAGAACACGTTACTAAACAAAATATTCATTTTTATTATTTTCTCTAAAATTTCAGCTTGGTATCTAAAACAATATGACCATTTTATAATTAAATAAAGAAAGACATAGTTTAGTAACCTAAGAATGGCCACAAGGTTACTGAAGATCAAGAACTAAGCTATGGCTGAAAATGCCCATTTCAATATTATATCCACATTATTTTCACTTATATGTAATTTCCGTCTCTTTAATAAAAATTAGGAAATGATAAAATTCCACTAATGTATTTGATATGGATCTGATCCAAATCAAGCTCTTTAAAAACAACTGTACAGATAATGTAAAAAGAAGTTTTGCTTTCCTACCACCCTGCTATGCCCTCTTCCAGTTGTTATCCCTCTACAATCAAAAAGTATATACATATACACGTTTGTGTATGGATACATGTATATAATTTGAATGATTTTTATATTTAAACGTGTCTAGCCCTATTTACTCTATAAACGCTTTAATTTTCGTGGGGGTGAGTATCAAGAAATACTTAGCTTACCATATCAGCACTCCAATATTACTGTGGTAGGCAGCATTTGATATGGCTACCAGTGATAACCCTTGTGTAGTCACCTCCCCTGAGTGTGGGTGGAACACAGTGATTTGCCTCTGGTGAACTGAATACAGCAAAGGGGATGGCAGGTCAGTTGCTGATGTTACAGAAGACTGTGACTTCCACTTTCTGGCTCTCTCTTGCTTTCTATGATGTTTCCAGACACTCTGTGCAAAGGCCTTTGTGGCAAAGAACAGAGGCAGGCTTCCAGCCAGGAGCTCATGAAACCATGAACTGAGGCCTCAGTGCAATAGCCCATGAGGTACTGAATTATGCCAACAGTTGGGTGAGTGAGATACGTGGGAAAATTTCCAGGAGAGCTTTGAGATGGCTGCATCCTTGATGGAGACCCAGAGCCTGAGGACCCACAGAAACCATGAGATAATAATGTTGGATTATGTAGTAATAGCTCACAAATGCACTACTGAAAGGAATTCACTCACTAAAAATTTCCATAACAGTACCCTCCTTAAGTTAGACGATTCTTCTCTTCATTTTCATACAGAAAGTTGTATCTTTTATTCAGAAAAAAAAGAGATCTGGGTACAAACATATTCTTAGATAAAAATAAAACCTACTGTTGGATACATCAGTATGGTGGCAATAGTTAACAATCTATCGTACATTTCAAAATACCTAGAAGAACATAACTAAAATGTTCCTGCATAAAGGTAAATATTCAATGTGATGAATATCCTGATTACCCCAATTTTGTTTTTACACATGATGTGAATGGATCAAATTATCAAATGTACCCTGAAAATATGTACATTACGTATTGATAAAAAATCTGTAGAAAGTGTGTGTCTAATATCGCATTTCATTTGCATATATCTAAATAAAACAAGCTTAGTGCCACTCTCTGAGTCTGCCAAAGTAAGCTAACCAAACTCTACAAAAAACAATTTTTTCAAAACTACAAATTTTTGAAAACGTATTTTATGACCTTTCTATTTTCCCAAAGAATGACTAAATCTAAACAATAAAAGCCAAAACAATATTGAAAGTGAAAAATATTTAGTCTCATAAACATTCCCACATCAAAAAGGCCTGATTACTTTGAACAGAGTATTATGGGTTTCTGTAAACAGATTTGGTGTTGCATGTTTGGTGCGTCTGCCATATGATTCAGTGCCATGGAAAGTTTCGTCTGTTTAGTAAATAATTCCCAGTTAAATTCCAAGTAATTGCCCACTGCAGGAAGTCAAACTTCTAAGTCTAACCTCACCCATGATAACCAAACCAAAACAAAACTAAAATCAGTGTTCTGCTAACTGACAGCATACAACCATTTGTTCTCCAAAGGATCATGCATACTACAAGGATGATTCCTCTATCTATTGGACACAGAGCAAATGTAGACATTTGAGATGAAAAAACTGATGTCAGTGATACCCTATACATTAAGATCTTTAGGACCAAAGCTGCAATAGAGCAGTGAAACCAGTTGCTATATCATTATGAGTTCACCTAACATGGAGTTTCACAATGAAGAATGTTTCTTGGATGTCCTTTACAATGAACAGAAAACCTTCAAAACCAAGACAATAGAGAAAAACAGTAGTACTTACATTATTGAGTAGAGCAACATGGTTTATACTTTGTGATAAGACCAGTACATACAGCTTTATCTAATTTAATTTTGTTACCAAAAGTATTTATTGTTTCATTTCCTGTTTCAGAGATTTTCATAATAATTCTCATAAATCTTTTACAATTTAAAAAAAACAAAAATTTACAGAACCGCTTTGGTAACTTTCTTATTTGTATGACTCCCACATCTGCAGTCATAGGAACAAAAGAAAACACAGAATTGAGGAGAACGGAGAGGGTAAGAGAGTGCTTCTGCTTTATCCCACAGCCTCTCCACAGCTTGTTTTTTTTTTAAAACTCTGCCAACTGTTGCCATCTTTTCCAGCGTCCCCATTCAGTTAAAATGCTCACTAGGCCAACATTATTTTTAAAAGTTCTATTTCCCACTATATTATAACTTAGTGAAGTGACAGTTTAATGGAGAAGAAATAAGAGAAAATGGATAGAGTAAAATGATACATACTCCCCACCATGCTGCCACATTTAGTATGCTCCTCAGCCTTCCTCTGATGGATCCAACTCCCCCACTGTTTTCCATTGTACTTTGATCAAGATGTCTGATAAAAGAACAGTTCCCTCTCTGAACTCTACTGAAATATATATACTATAATGAATAATTTCTCAGTAAAAGGAAATAAGAGAGCAGGTGAAGTTTGTGGTCATATATGGAAGGGAAAGAAAACCCAGGTTCAGTTCCTAAAGGTCTGTGTGTCAGAGTGAGATATGTATGGGTAATGTGTCCCTGGACACAGCACACCATCCTCTGTCTCCACTTTCTCATCCAACATAGGCTATAATGTGGAAGTTCTCACATCTGCATTTTACAGATGAAGAACCTGGGACCTATAAAACCTACATTGTTTGTCCCAGGTGATATAACTAGTTTTTCCAACATGGGGTGGGGGGCAACAGACATTAGATCAGCAAAAGAAACAATCACTTATAATAGTTTATAGAAACTTTTAAACCTTGAACTTATGTGCTTATATTGCTAAATCCCTAAGCATGTAAAATGCACAGGTTAAAGACACAACTGCTTACAACACTTTAGATATTTTATAGGCTTTAAAATATTTACTGTCACAGAAGTTCACATGCGAAACTGAAAAATACATAGTTGCAAATATGTGCATTAAAAAGTGATCATAGAGATATTTTCGAGTTTCAACAAAATTAAGACTACATACTCTCAACTGCTGGCTTGAGCTATTCATGCCAGAAATATTATGTTTCTATAAGTTCACTGCTTGATCATCAAATACAGATTTTTACGTGATTAGAACAGGTTCCTCAAACATAATTTTGTATCACGGACCTTAGTGATGACTTGTATAGCAAAGTTAGATTAACAATGACAAATGAATATGTTACACATAAAATTATTTAAAATTGTACTTAAAGAAGACTTAGTCTAATTTAATTTTGTTACCAAAAAATTTTATTTTATTGTTCCGTATCCTGTTGTGGGGATTTTTATAGTAATTCTTGTAAATATTTTACATTGTTTTAAAAAAACAAAAATTTACAGAACTGCTTTGGTAACTTTCATATTTGTCACTTAGTTCCTTTTAAGCATTAAACTATGAAAACTCATTTTAATTATGCAAAGTCATGTCTATAAAATTATTTTAGAAACAAAGATAAGGCTTGGTTTAAATTGATTCAACAAAGTGTAAAAGCAAGCTTTATATAGCACTTCTAATCTAAAGCAAGAATTTCAAATCATTCCAAATTATTGTACATGAGTTACTGAGCACTGGATAATAGAGTCAGAAAACTTTATACTGGTATAAATGGCCAAGCCAATGACATAATCCTTAAGTCCTTAAGCTATCTACAAATAAGTTGTTTTAAGTGATAAATTTTCTTTTTGAGTTTGCATGTTAAATCTGAATTTCAAGTAAACATCAAAGATTTTTTAAATTCGAGTATGCTCCATGTAACTGTTGGGACACACAGTAAAAATTATTGTTTATGTGAAATTCAAATTTAACTGGGCATTATATATATATATATATATATAACCTGGCAACATTACTCTCTACTGAAAAGTCAGCTTCAGTACCGTGCATACAGACACTTTTTGCCTGGCCAAGAGAGTTACATGAATTATTTATGTTCTTCAATTTCTGATTGAGATTTGCGTCAATAAACTCTATTTTCTAACTACACATTGTGACAATAGTAGTGTTTGTCCATGACTCCTTTAGACGACATGAGAAAATGAACAGATTTTTCCCACTGTAATCATCTGAATACAACCAAAAAAGAATTTTTTTCTTTTTTTGAGACAAGGCCTCACTCTTTTACCCAGGCTGCAGTGCAGGGCAGCAAATCTCTGCTCACTGTAATCTCCACCTCCTGGGTTCAAGCGATTCTCCCACCTCAGCCTCCCAGGTAGGTGGGACTACAGGCGCCCACCACCATGCCCAGCTAATTTTTTTCATTTTTTTTTTTGTTGTTGTAGAGACAGGGGTTTCACCATGTTGACCAGACTAGTCTGGAATTCCTGACCACAAGTGATCTGCCCACCTTTCCCAAAGTGCTAAGATTATAGGTGTGAGCCACTGTGCCAGCCCAAAAAGAATTCCTTAAAGAGAAAATATTACTGATCATGGATGAAGATCTGAATTCTGTTACTCTGCCAGTTATCTGCCCTTAGACAAATATATATAACTCCTTGGGCCTTGGTTCTCCTGACTTCAGTAGTCCCCCAAAACATTAACATTTTGTAATTCTATTATTCTAGGTGAACTAAAATGTGCCTAGTTCTTAATAACTGTGGTCATACTTGCTTATTTTGGAAGCAGAAGAAACAACAACCTCTAAGTTAAAAGAAAACCAAGGGATTAGCTAAAAGATAATCCTTATATTTAATTAAAATGCATAGTTTCAGAAGAAATGTTACCCCCAGGTTAAAAATGCAGCTGAAAAATTTCATAAACAATAGCTGTTATCACCCATAAATAACTTTAAATATCTGTCATTCCCTGGACATTCAGTACCAAATTACTTTTATTTGAGACCACTAAAAAAAGCAGTGCACGGTTTAACTTGTGAGACTCTTGTATGTTACCGCCAAGAAATTATAAAGTAGTCACAAATCCAGTGAAAGCTGTCTATGCACAAAGGACAAATCTATAGATTTCCCAAATTTTTCTCCTAATTCTATTTTCTGATAGATTCTCCAAACTCTTTGTTCTAAATAGCATTTCTCTGAACAGACTCTCTAACGCTAGCTCATTGTGCCTTCAGTGTAGTTAACATGCAGCTATTAAGAAAAGTGACAATAAATGCATTTCTCTAGGTCACTACCATGCCCTCTTGTAATCTGAATGACAGGCAGTGCTTTCAAATGATTAAATAATCTGTTAAGGGAAAGAAACAACTGAGTACCAATATATTCAACATAATATAAAAATAAACAATCTCAAATTATACCAGTGGACAAGGATTGTGGCTTTGCAAGGTTGCAGGATAAATATAAGAATCTGGTTATATTTGAAATTCAAATTTCTTATTTGGAACACAGTTACAAAAAGCAATATATATTTGAAATTCAATTTTAACTGGGCAAATTGTACTTTTATTTGATAAATCTGACAGTTCTATTTGGAATACCTAGTATGGGATATTTGCTCATTAGCATTTCCCCACAAATAAAGTTGAATTGGTTTTAATTTTTCTACTAGAGGCAAGAGGTTCTACTATTATACCACACATACAGATGAGTAATTTTCCAGCTATAATTTCCGTTTTCAGTAATATCTTCCTGCTTTTAACAAATCAGATACCTACCAATAAAACTATAGTCTACAGAACATACATTCAGAAAATAAACATTTTACCTACCTGTGGATAAGATACGAGAAGGCCACATAACCAAATATTTCTTTTTTTTACTTCCTTTGCAAATTCTCTAATCAGCATTAGGTTTTCCATTTTCTGACTGGGAGGTACTATTTTAAAATCAAGAAAATGAACCTGCAAAATATAAAAAAAAATCTTTAGAATATCATTCCTTTCAACTTTCTCTTGAGGGGAAAAAACATTAAAGAAACTTAAAACCTGTATGATTACAATATTGCAATAATCTTTAACAACTTGTGTTAATTTCTAGTTGTGCTTCAAGTCATACTTGAGATCAATGAATCCTCCCTTATAAATACAGATATAGGAGAGATCCAAGATGGCCGATTAGCAACAGCTCAGGATTGTAGCTCCCAGTGAAAGCGCAGAGAGCGAGTGGACGCCGCAATTTCAGACGAATTTCTGTTGCCCACAAACTGGGAGCTACCGAGTGGAGGAGCCACACGGGTCGCCAGAGCAACTCTTTTGGCCACAGCAGCTGTTTTGCTGGCGCCCCAGCACAGCATTTCTCAGTGAGGAGTATACAGGACTGGGTGCCCTTTGAGTCGGGCTCCACTGGTCCCATCCCCACAAGGAGAATAGCAATTGGAAGCGCTGAGGACTGAGAGTTTCACAGTAAGCACAGCTGAACCCGGGAAGGCCCAGCTCTGTGGGGAAA
>CAUYLG010055290.1:0-68574 GCA_963573385.1 Cacajao melanocephalus | reverse complement strand
GAAGTAAATCGCTCTTCAGCAATTGCATACCATTTCACAGATTTAAATGAAATATTGGTTGACTGTTCGTTTGTTATTTTCTTCCCTTATTCCTGCCTGTCTCCGTTGTTAAGCACAATTATCGGTATAAAAGAGGTTTTTTAATATCTATTTTTAGATTGCATTCCAGCCTGGGCAATAGAGAAAGACTCCTGTTCTCTCTCCCTTTTTCTCTACTTCTTTCTTTCTTTCATTAAAAAAAATAATAATCAATTATTATAATTACTCATAAAATACCCCAGGGGAAATAACCTATTATTTAATTTTTCCATCTTCTTCTGTGTGTTTTCAGTATTTCATATAAAACAAGTCATTAAATATTTAGCCAGGATTAGTTGCACAAGCTGAGTCTATTGAAAGAGTTTGATTAACACAGAGGAACATAGTTTTGGTAAAAACAATTCCAGGTTTATTGACTATAACTAGTTTTCCAAATGTTCTGCTGTGAATGAGCCAATTTCTGTTTAAATGGATACTTATTTTCTTCCATATAGCAAAAGAATTCATTTGGCCTTGACAGAAGCAAGATGAATAAAGATGTGTCAGCTTTAACTGCCTCCAGACACTTGCATTGGGAAGACTCAGTGAAAAGAAATATAGACAGGATTCCTAGGTTTTCCTCTATGTGCCATATTCAATATTCTCACCAACTAACAGGACTCACGTATGAATGTACCAGTGCTCCTTGATTAAGTCCTGAACTAAGCTCCGAGACAGCCTTAGCTATTCCTGTTTGGATGTGGAATCACGTGGCTGACATTTCTAGTTTTTATCAACCATTTTGGTGTTAAATATGAAAAAGAAGTAGACCTTTTCTAAGTATTGCTAATTAGTGCTCTCTGACCGTGTCTTATCACAGGCCAGTGTTGGGAATTTCAATTTTTTTCCTTAAAATCCTAATTGTCAGTATTGTTATGTCTGATTCTGTTTCCTGATTTTTCCATAATGAAGTATGTATTGTGTCTGGTGGCAAGTAGAATTTTCAGTCTGTTTCTGTAAATGTCTTTCTCACCAATTAAATTAATTTTACTACTAAGCTCAGGAGGATGCGGTATCTTATTCTTTATAGGGTTTAAAAATATTTAAAGGTGTGTAACATTCTTAAGTGTACTTAAATATTTAAGGACACACAATTTTACTTTTACTAACCTAATAAGGAGAGGGCATTAGAATAGAAATAAAACTGCAAATACTTTCATTGGCTATTTAAGCCACTTAAATCACAAATTATTACAGACACAATAAAAATTATGAGAGTCCCATAGAAGTAACACAGGTTTTTAAGCCACATATTTCTGGATCCACCTTTTACAAGTTATGTTATTTGGAGCTAGGTCCAGGATCTCTTAATCTTACTTAATTTACTTTTAAAATCCTCATTCTTACGTGCCTCAATGCTTAGGCATCATCTTCCCCAGGAAATCTTTCAGTCACCTGTTACTTACTTTGGTGTAACTATTGGTTTATCCTCTTGTGGCAACATAACATGTTGTTGTGCTACTATTTGCTGGGTGTCTGTGTACCCCACTACACCCCATCCCACCTGCACTAGATGACAGGTAAGTAAATCAGAGGCCAAGCCTCTCTTCTCTAAAGAATTTCATGTATGTCCGAGTCATTTATTTACTCATTATTAAATAAGGTTGTAAAGGATTAGCCATAATTAATTAAACAAAGAAAGACATATATATTGCATGGGTTAAGAAAATATGCCCCAAACCTGCCCACACCTAAGGATAACCTGAATATTCTTTTGTTTTAATTTGAAGAAAAAACCATAATTTTAATAAAAGTCCTAAAAGAAAATCTTATAGAAATATAACATTTCTGGATGAGGCAACACAATAATACACCACCATCAAATCTCTCTAAATTAATGTAACCTCAATGAAAACTCAAACTTAATGCAACATGAAATTCAAGAAAGGTTGTGGTAAATGTATACAAAAGATGAAATGTACAGAAAGAGAAAATAATATTAAAAAATACAGGGAAGCACTAGCTCAAGTATATTTCAAAAACATATTACAAAGTCATAATAATTAGGTCAGTGTGGAATTAATACAAAAATATTTTAAAAATATAATTCAGAAAGAAATCCATTAACATATGATAATTTAGCTTGTATTGCATGTGACATTTTAAATCAGTGGGGAAATAGAGAACTATAAAATCGAGCATATTTAAACAACTACTCATTTGGGAAAGAAAGCAAGGTACCTAGTTCGTATGTTCACTCACAAACACACACAAACACATTTATTTCACATAGATAAGATGAATATGAGTCAACCCTATAAATAGTTAAGTGTAACATAGGATAATTTGTATTGGAATAGAGAAGGCCCTTTAAAATAAAACACAAAATAGTAAAGAAAAATACACAAATGTAACTATATAAAAATGGTAAACTCCTGTAAAAATAACTATTTTAAACTTTATATGAAACCCAAAAAGAGCCTGAATAACCAAGGCAATCCTAAACAACAACAACAACAACAAAAAGCTGAAGGCATCATGTTACCCAACTTCAAACTATACTACAGTGCTACAGTAACCAAAACAGCATAGTGCTGGTACAAAAACAGGCACATAGGCCAACAGAATAAAATCTACATCTATGGCCATCTGATATTAGATAAAGCTGACAAAAACAAGTGGAAAAGACTCCCTATTTGGGGAGTGTTTTATTTATCTTGGGGAAAAGACTCCCAATTCAATAAATGGTGCTAGGATAACCAGCTAGCCGTATGCAGAAGATTGAAGCTGGACCACTTCTTTACACCATATACAAAAATCAGTTCAAGATGGATTAAACAATTAAATATAAAACCCAAAAGTATAAAAGCTCTGGAAGACAACCTATGCAACACCATCCTGTATATAGGAATGATCAAAGACTTCATGACAAAAACACATAAAGCATTGAGGCAAAAGCAAAAATTGATCAGTAGAATCTAACTAACCTAAAGAGCTTCTGAACAGCAAAATAAACTATCAGCAGAGTATACAGACACTTACAGAATGGAAGAAAATATTTGCAAACTATGCATCTGACAAAGGTCCAATATTCAGAATTTATAAGGAATTAAACAAATTTACAGGAGAAAAACAAATAGCCCCATTATAAACTGGGCAAAGTACCATGAACAGACACTTCTCAAAAGAAGGCATACATGTGGCTAACAACCACGTGAAAAAAATGCTCAATATTACTCATTGTTAGAGAAATGTAAATCAAAACCACAATGAAATACTATTTCACACCAGTCAGAATGGCCATTATTAAAAAGTCAAAAAAAAAAAAAAACAGCAGTGGCTAAGAAGGTTGTGGAGAAAAGGGAACACTTATATACTGTTAATGGGAGCTTTGATTAGTTCAACCATTGTGGAAGGAAGTATGAAGATTCTTCTAAAAGCTAAAAGCGGAAATACCATTTGACCCAGGAATCCCATTACTGGATATATACCTAAAGAAATACAAATAATCCCACCATAAAGACACATGAACATGAATGTTCACTGTGGCACTACTCACAATACCAAAGATGTGGAATTAACCTAGATGTCCATTAATGGCAGACTGGATAAAGAAAATGTACACATATGCCCTGAAATACTATGCACCATAAAAAAGAACAAGATCATGTTGTCATTTGCAGGAACATGGATGTAGCTGGAGGCTATTATCTTTCACAAACTAACACATTAACAGAAAACCAAATACCTCATATTCTCACTTACAAGTGGGAGCTAAATGATAAGAAATTATGAACACAAGGAAGCAAATAACAGACACTGGGGTCTACTTGAGTGAGAAGAGTGGGAGGAGGGAGAGAAGCAGAAAAGAAAACTACTGGGCTCTGGGCTTAATATCTGGGTAAAGAAATAATCTGTACAACTAACCCCCATGACACATATTTGCCTATGTAACAAACCTTCACATGTATGTCCAAACCTAAAATAAAAAACTAAATAATTAAAAAAATATATAAAAACCACATTGAGATAGCATCTCATGACAGTTAGAATGGCAATCATCAGAAAAGCAGGAGACAACAGATGCTGGAGAGGATGTGGAGAAATAGGAACACTTTTATACTGTAGGTGGGAGTGTAAATTAGTTCAACCATTGTGGAAAACAGTGTGGCAATTCCTCAAGGATTTAGAAATAGAAATACCATTTGATCCAGTAATCCCATTACTGGGAATATATCCAAAGGATTATAAATCATTTTGTTACAAAGACACATGCACACATATGTTTAACATGGCACTATTCACAATAGCAAAGACTTGGAACCAACCCAAATGCCCATCAATGATAAACTGGATAAAGAAAATGTGGCACATATACACCATGGAATACTGTGCAGCCATCAAAAAGGATGAATTCAAGCCCTTTGCAGGGATATGGATGAAGCTGGAAACCAGAAAACCAAACACTGCATGTTCTCAGTCATAAGTGGGAGTTGAATAATGAGAACACATGGACACAGAGAGGGGAACATCACACACTGGGGCCTGTTGGGGTATGGGGGGTTAGGGGAAGGATAGCAGGGGTTGAGGGAATTGGCAAGGGATAGCATTAGGAGAAATACCTAATGTAGATGACAGGGTGATGGATGCAGCAAACCACTATGGCACGTGTATACCTATATAACAAACCTACACGTTCTGCACATGTACCCCAGAACTTAAAGTATAATACATTGTGAAAAAATAAACAAAGAAAAATAAATAAATAAAAAGTGAAAAATAAAGATAAAGCAAGGGAATAATAACAATATTTGCAGCTTATTCTGTAGATAAATCTTTAATATCTGGAGCATACAAAAATGCCTAAAATCTAAAGGAAAAAATAAACAAGACATATTATACAAACAAGCCATTTACATAGGAAATACAAATCATTACTAACTTGTGAAAAGGCACTAAGTCACACTAGTGACCTAGGAAATGCAAAAATGAATAAATAACATAATAAATAAAGTTATAACATTCTTTTATTCATAGGGTTAATTTAATGACAATATCAAATATTGTAGTAGTACAGGCACTGGTGACAGCAGTTTAATCTATCAAGCAATTTGTAGAGCAATTTAGCACTATCAGCTAACACTGAAAATGTGTATACAGTATGACCCCGCAATCCTGATCATTTACGCAACTGAAAATCTCTCACATATTAGCACAAGAAAGTCTGTAAAGTGATATTTTGCAGTCTTGTTTGTAATAATGGGAAGCAATCTAAGTCTTCATCCAGAAAAGAATGGTAAAATAAGCTATCATGATTCCAAAGCATGAAATACTACCTAGCAGTTAAAAAGAATAAAATAATTCTGAATGCATTTACTTGGGAGTCCTAAAAGGCACATTTAGGTGAATAATGTGGTTATCTCGCAAATATTATTCACATAGCTTTCACATTTCATCACAGCCCAGGATTTAAATAGGGTAAGGATCAATGATTGCAATGTCTGCCTGGGTGAGCTCTAAATGCTTTAGCTCAACTGGGGTAAGATCATCTTCTAGACTAATTGGTTCAGGTGATGGAGGCCTAAGATAGTTGGCTCATGCCATTCTCCTGCCTAAGAATATTATTAGGAAGAGCATGTGACTCAATTCAAATCAATGATCTGTGTGGGGAAAATTTGGTAGAATCTTCTGAAAAGGTAATATCTCAAGCTTCTAAAGGAGGTAGGGAAACCTTTTGTCTCTTTATCTAGCCAGTGCGGGATTTAGCTGTAAAGCTTAGAATTGCTCTAGTCACTTCATTCCTCTTGTCACAATCTAATATTAAACTCAGACTTACTGAAGTGCCGTTGTTTTTTGGCTTCCTTACTCAAATGCAAGTACCATGGTAATAGTGAATTTAATTGTTTTATTTCCCCAACATTCCAGCACCTAGAAGCACAGCCAATCCTTAATAGGTACTCAGAAAATTTTGCTAAGTGAAAAAAACAAAACGTCTCTGAGAAGGTATTCACAACAAAGGACAGTGAATCTCAATCGGAGCACAATGGAGCCACTCTCCAGATTAAAGCACACATGCACCTCCTCCCAAACATTTCTGTGAGTAAAGCACCAAAATACCCCTTAATATGTGTAGTCAACAGGAAGTGGGAGGAAGAGGTGTTGGGGAATGTGAATAAAATGTGAGTAAAAAAGGAATCAGAATGCTAACTTAAAAAAATAAAATTATAGAAATATATGTAGAATGTAGTCCATTTTTTACAAAAAACTAAAATGCGACATGCATGTGTAATTGCACACACACATATACAGAGAAATATCTGAAAGGGCACTGACAAAATGAAAAGTCAGAGCCAATGTCTGCCTTGTTTGGAACCCAGGATTGTAATCTTTCCAACTACTCAATTCTGCCAATCAAAGATTTTTTATTAGAAAATAGGTCCTTCCTACCTACCCCATGTCAGGTTAGTGGAGCTGACCCAACAGTTATGAACAGGCATAGTGAAAGACTTATCTTTATTACTGATGCTCAGTCTTCATCACAGCAAGCATCTTTATTGTCCACAATCAGTCCTCCCCAGATGACACATCACTAAATATACTAAATGACATGATGGGCCTTCAGTTGTTCATCAGAGAGGGCATGGTAAGTACATTAGATCGACTTGTCTAAATGATTTTTTTTGTTTTTTGATCATGCTGCCATAAAGCCACAGATCAGTTAATATTCTTAACATTTTATTTAATTCAGGATGATTTGGACATCATTATATTATGAAGCACATTTTTTTGCTAGAGTGAAAGGATTTTATGGTTCAATCATTTGTTCATGAAGAATTGCATCTGTTTTCTGGCACAGTCATTAAGAACAGGGAGTGATAAGCTTTCATTTCTAGGTTTCTAAGAAAACATAAGTCATAGTATAAGATAAGAAAATAAGATTGGATTTGCTACTGTTTAATAGAAACAAGATGACTAACACAAAGCAAATTTGTTGCAAAATAAAGACCAGAGCTGAGCCACTAACCTGTTACCTAGAGATAGTTCATGAGGAGCATTGTTCCTTATAGAAAGAGCATCACAAGCATTAACTGTGACTTGCTATGTGCCAGCCCCATATATGTATTATTTCTAATCTTTAAAATCTAGGAATAACTAGATATTATTCCCATTTTACAGATTATGAGCCTGTAACTCAGATGGTATTCTATTTCTCAAATATTAAGTGACAAAAACCAAGAGATATAGAAAGCAAATCAGGTTTTGTTGACCTAGATATAGTGAAGAAACTGATAACTGAAGTTTGTAATTTTAAAAAATATTTTCCTGTTCATTAATGAAAGATCAATGTAACCTCACTAAAGGAGCTGCCAGTTTTAGTGCCTTAAAGAGCCAGCTGTGTGATATTTAGCAAATCACACAGGGTCTTAACTTTCCTGACTGTAAAATTAGGGTGAGATTAGTAATAGGGATGTATACTTTCCAGTAATTGTAATTTGGCTACTGTATATCTAAGTAAGGTTTATCACATTAATACTCTACAAAATATACGTGGGGCTGATGCGAATAGCATATTCTATCTACACTTAAAAGCTAGATATGGCTCCCTGAAGAAGTTTCAAATTTTTATATGCATTTTTCTCTAAAACACTGAGTACCGTTTTCTTTTAAAAAATACAACTTCTGATAAATAACGTATTAGAAAGTGGTAAGAAGAAAGATGGTGTTCATTCAATTTCAACTTCCAAGGGACAAACGGAGTAAATAAACAACAGAAACAAAGATGTGTTACAGAAATACAATAAAATGTTGTTTGAAAGGAATAAATGAATTTGAATGAATATCCTAAAGACCTAACACTAAGAGAAACATAGCTAAATACAGAAACATGTATTCAATATGAAGATATAGATGTCTGCCTGTGTGTTTATGCTTACATTTAATAAAAATTTTGGGGAAATGATGGTGGCAGGGTATAGGTTTTGAAATTCTCCAAATCCCCAATAAAATAATAAATACATACTTAAACCAATATCAATAAACATTAATTAACCAAACTTGGTAAAAAGCCATATCTGCAGAATAAGAGATATTTAGGTAGCAATAAACCACCAATTACAACAATGTTCACGTAGATTATTTGGCATCTGCAGGAGAAAACAGAGAGAAATCATGTACCAACATACAGAAGTATAAAATTGGACCCGTGTCTCTCACCACATACAAAAATTAACTCAAGATGGATTAAAGACTTAAATGGAAGACCTGAAACTATAAAACTACTGGGAACATTTTGCAAACTTGAGAACAGAAAAAAACCCAAAACAGCCAATAGGTTTTTCTTGGAAAGCATGTCAGACAATCTGAAAATATGAGTTGAAGCAGGAAAACTGAGAGTGGCCCAATATTGTTAAACGTCAATTCTATCCAAAGCAATCTACAAAGTCAATGCAACCCCGATCAAAACACCAGGACATTCCTCACAGAAATAGAAAATAAAAATCCTAAAATTTGAATGGAACCACAAAAAGAACTCGAATAGCCAAATAAATTTTGAGCAAAAAGAACAAAACTGAAGTCACGTACTACCTTACTTCAAAATTATAGTAAACCAAACAGCATGGTATTTGTATAAACATAGACCAATAGAACAGAACAGAGAACCCAGAAATAAATCCGCATATTTAGTGTCAGCTGATGTTTAACAAACACACTAGGAACATACACGCAATGGAAAAAGGAAATCTTCAATGCATCGTACTTGGAAAATGGGATATCCACACGCAGAAGAATAAAACCGGACCCCTATCTCACCACATACAAAAATCAAGATAGCTTAAAGTCTTAAACATATGACTCAAAATTACAAAACTACCCAAAGAAAACATAGTAGACCCTTTAGGACATCAGTCTAAGCAAAGATTTTATGGATAAGGCCTTGAAAACATAGGCAACATAAACAATAATAGACAAATGGGAATAAGACTAAAAAGCTTCTGCACAGCAAAGAAAAGAATCAACAGAGTGAAGATTATACCCGTTAAATGGAAGAAAATATTTACAAATTGTTCATGTGACAACTAACATTCAGAATATACAAGAAGCTCAAAGAAAACAATCCTGTTAGAAAATGGACAAAGGGCATGAATGAATATTCTCAAAAGACATATGAATAGCTAACAGGTATATGAACACTTCCATCATTAGTCATCAAAGACAAGCACAACAAAACCACAAGATACCACCTTGCCCTTGTAGAATGGATGTTGCTAAAAAGACAAAAATAACAAATGCTGAAGAGCACATGGAGAAATGGGAATTCTCATACACTGCTGGGGGAATGTAAATTAGTAGAACCACTATGGAAAACAGTATGAAACTCTCTCAGGAAACTAAAAATAGAAATATCATACAATCCATCAATCCCATTACTGGATATTTATCAAAGGGAAGAAAGTCAAAGAGATGCTAGCACGCCCTATGTTGCAGCACTATTCACAGTAGCAAAGATATGGATTCAATCTATGTGTCTTTCAGTGAATGAATGAAGAAAGAAATTGTAGTACATATATACAATGAAATACTATTTGGCTGTAAAAAGATGATACCATGTCATTTGCAGCAATGAGAATCAAACTGGAGGTCATTATATTAACTGAAACAAGCCAGGCACAGAAAGACATAAGACATTTGCTCACTCATAAATGAGAGCTAAAAAAGTTGATCTCAACTTTTTAGAAATCATAATATATTTTGTAATTTTATAAAGAATCACTCTCTTTGTAGAGAGTAGAATTATAATTACCAGAGGTTGCAAAGGGATGTGTGTAGGGTGAAGTTTAAAGATAGTTTGGCCAATGGGTAAAAACAAAGAAGAAACAGGTTATAATGTTCAATAGAAAAGTAGGGTCACTACAGTTAAAAGCAATGTATTGTATACTTCAAAATAACTAGCAGACAGGATTTGAAATGTTCTCAACATATATAAATCATAAATACTAGAAGTGGTGAATACCCTAAATACTCTAACTTGATCACTACGCATCTTATGCATGTAACAAAATATCACATATATCATATGTATGTACAGATATTAGGTATCAATTAAAAAGAAAAATATTAAGATAGTGGTTATTTTGTGTGGAGGAGTTGGTGATCTGAATGGGGCACAAGGAGGGGCTTAAAAAGTGGATGTTAAAAATTTTATTTCTTGATGTGGGTAAAGGATATGAGAGCACTTACCTTCTATGCTTTCATTAAACTACAATAATTTGGTATGCTTTTCTATATTTGTGTTTTGGTTTGTAATAAAATAACTAAAATGTTAAAAAACAGTATTTAAGGGTGTTTCTCAATTCTTCCATCATGTAGGTTAGAAAGATGATATAGGATATAGCATGACGACAGTTTTAGTCTGTAGAAGTTTCTCACAAACTTGTCTGCTTACAACTGATACCATTGCTATAATTGTTGTGATTCCCACATTATTGCTATCATGTTTACAAAGAAATGAAGATTGCTGATTAAGCATTTATTTTTCATGCCCTAGTAGATTGCTACCTGTGGGGATACAAGAATCAAAAAGATGTAGATATCTTCTCAAGGAGATTATTAACTAATGGGAGGGAAAATAAAAATTAACTTACATGAAATACGTGTCCAAGTCTAGCCAGCTCTTCATCAAACACATTTCCTCTGTTACCTAGACACACAATTCCCAGCTTCCTCTTTGAAAGTCCTGGCCATGTGAAGTGAATATGAACAGAACTGATTTTACCACTTCCACAACTGGACCTAAAGAACCTCTGCATGCAACCTGTAATGCTCTTTCTCCTTCTCCTATAAATGAAGGAGCCACATGTTGAATACAGCAATCACAAATTGGTAGGAGCTTACTTCCATTAATAACCACTTGGGGCAGAGTCTTGTCTATCAGAAATACTCATTTTAAACTTTATTTTAGTGACAAATTATTATTTTGTCATCACAGATTTCTGGGATTTATATTTTATGGCAGCTAGAATTATAACTAATACAAAAGTTGGCAACCTTAAGTGAGATGTCACCATTTTTAAAAAGCCTGAACTATGAAACACTGTGGTAGAGTAACAAAAAAACTGATACCAGAGGACGAACATACGATCTTCTTAAGGTACAGCAGAAAACACAGTAACTATTGACAGCAATGCCAGAGAAACAATGCAAGTACCTACTGAGATGGATCTAGAAGAAGAGTTTGGAAAACCAGCTTTTAATTAAGCAGTTGGTTTTAACTGATTGGATTCGTTAGTAAGATATTAGAAATAAGAAATAAGCTGAAAGGCAAAGAATTGGCTGTTCAAGAATAGAAACAAAAATGATCCAGGGAGTTGATAAATCTGGAGTCATAACTAGTTTGAAACGTTATCTCTATATACGAAACAGAAAAAAAATATTTAAAAACACACACACAATACTTTGAGCACCAATATTTCTTTAAAAGATTCAGCCCTGTGAAAAATAATGTTTTTACATTCTCACCCAAGCCAGATGGGCTCTAAGGCAACCTTTGCTAAATTGGGATAGAGAGGCCAGGAAATGGCAAAGCTATGCATAGAGAGAATTTGAGAAGTATGTCTGGGAAATAAATTCAGATACGGTTAATGGTACATTAACTAGAGGAAAAAAATAAATAGCTCATTACTAAGTTAAAAAACTGCATTGTCCTAAAAAATAAACTGGTCTAATAATAGTAGCAACAACAACAAGAAATCCTTATACAAACATGAAGGAGGCAGCACAAGAAGTATCGCTCATAATGTAGGTATATACTTCTCAACATGACTTTGGCTATAGCCATATGCATGACAAGCTGAGAAGAACTCACAGAATGTGGGACCAAGGGCCAGGGAGAATAATATATAGAAAACAGAACTGGGAATCTAACTAAAGACCTTCTCCTTTGTCAAGTTAGAGAGATCTCCAAATAATTGCCTAGGAGGATTTTGTCATTTTCATAAGCCAATAATAGCTATGTGTTTCCCATTTGTTTTTGTTTTAAATATTGGTTTTCATTGTGGGTACACAGGCTCAGCTCCACTATTGTATGTGGGATATATTTGTGGAGAGATGATAAATTGCCTTTTGCTCCTTGGTCACCTGATTATGAAAAAAGCATACAGTGTAGTGTTGCTTGTATTTATACTTCCTCGTTTAAAAAGGATTAGATTGAGGATAGTTTTCTGGGACTAGATGTTTTTACTCAGAATTGTTTTAATGAGATTGATGGATACTTTTTTTTTAAAATCATGGTCATTATTTATTTTCATTGCTATAACCCATTCTATGAATATTATATATTATGTATTTATTTGCTTTCCCTAACATGGACATTTGAGTTGTATACAGTGTTTGTTGTTATAAATATTGTTACACACACTTCCTGGTAAGCATTGGCAAAATTTTTATATACATCTAAGAATGACATTGCCAAGTGTTAAGAGTATGCAGATACTTAACTTCTTGAAATAATAACAAATTTCCCAAATGAGAATACTCCTGATAGCAAGTATTAAAGATCTAATATAATTCACATTCTTTCCAACATTTGGAATTTAAAAACCAAAAATTATTTTTTGCCAGTTGAATAATTAGTAAAATAATAGATCACCACTGTCTTGATTTTCATTTTCAAAATCAGTGAAGTTAAATATGTCATAAATGTACTGGCCAATTATCTTTTCTCTTCTATAAACTATTAATTTTTCCAAGTTTGTTTGCTTTTACTTAATGATTTTTATAGTTTGTTATATATTCTTAATGCTAATTACTTATTGGTTATCTGGATCATCACTTCTGCTGGATATTTGTAACTCATCTTTTTATTTTGTTTATGCATCACAGGGTGATTCAAAATTAGATTTTTGAAATATTCAAATGTATCAAAACTTTTAATAGTTAGCACTTTATATATTTTATGTAGAAAACTGCTCTCTATCCAGAAGTTGGAAAGATATTCACCTATTTTTGCTTCTTACACTTAATTGTTTTATTCCATTAGGTTTTGACATTTATGTACTGTGTACTTATTAGTGGTAGGAGTTTACACTTCTTCCATTCACAAACAAGTCTGTATAGAAACTAGCCATATTATGGGGCAGTGGATGCATAATGAAAAGAGTACAGACAATGTGGAAAATGAAAGAGATCACTTTATTTTGCCAATGGCTGAACACAGACAACAATAGAAAGGATACTGAATAGCATGTTTAAGGGTACAGAGGTGTAATGTGGGAACAGCATGTTTATGGGTATAGCATGTTTAAGGGTACAGCAGTGTAATATGAGTCCTGGCAGCTTATCTCACTTGACACAGTGCTAAAGAGCACAATTAACCCAACTCTTTGACTGCTTCTTTATTATGGTGGCTTTCTATTGAGTTACAATTGTCTTCAAGACCAGCTTTCATTTATTTTTCTGCCTTGACTTTTAATCTCCCTTTTACCCCCACAGTTGGGTTGACAATACACACTTGATGAAATCATTGAATTATAGAATTAGAGGTATCTTCAATTCTTACTCATACAAATCTGAGTGATTGTCAGAATCACACATTTTTAAAGTGTTCAATTTGGAGTGATGTCAGCAAGACAACTCACTAGCGATGCCTGGCATTCAACACTACCTCAAGAAAGAACCAAGACAACAAATAAACAGCTGGAATTTCACTGGAGTGTCAAAGTGAGCAAGTAAGAGCTCAATGGGGCAGTGGAGATACACCTGTGCTGCTTGGAAGTCCAGGAGGGTAATGTGAAAGCATGCAGCCTCAGCAGCCCTGCCTCTCCTGCCCAAATAAGATCTGCCTGGAGCCACGAAAGACTTCTCATTGCAGGGGAAAAGGTAAGCAGATGATTCCCACTAGCTCCCATTGCTACCACCAACACCTACAACCCTTAGAACTTGAGAATCCTACAGTGCTAGCAAGCCATGAGCCCAGTTTAGAAAGCTGCCAGGAATTTAGTCACTGCATTGCCCCAGATTAGTAGCCTGAGGTACACTCTTTCCATTCCTAAACCTTTCTCTGCAAGCCAAACTGCTGCTACACAGCACCAGCTTGAGACCAGAGCCACTTGTAGAGTGCATCACCCTCTGGGGGCCAGTAGCCACAACAACTCTTTAGCCATGGGGCTCCATCTTTATTATGCAAAGCCCAGAAAGGTGGCTGAACACTACAACACCTACTACATGGACCTTGGGCTCAGGATCTGCTGTGATTTTGGTTCTGCGTAGCAGGGAAACCAGCCTTCACTGCTGTACTTCCAGCCAGAGGAACAGTCTGCTAGCCCACTTCAGGACAAAGCTGCCCTTGAGATGGCCAAATAACTGTTTACCTTCCCCTTAGCAAGAGAGGCCCCTGAGCCTTGGCCAGAAGATTGACTATGTGCCTGTGCTCAAGACCAGAGAAACATCTCTGCAATGCCCCTGCTACTTACCGGACATACTCATGGCTTGCCTAATGGCCCTAAACTCAAAATAAGGGCCTGAGAGACAATTCTGCAGGCAATTCCTATGAGTAACTGCAGGCATAAATACCCCAGGCTGGTTAAGCAGCCTTGCACCTGCACTTTAAACCTGAAAAACAGTCCTGTGAGTCACTTCTGGTGGACATACTCCAAGTTGGACAAGAAGCCATGCACCTACATAGTGGGCCCAAAAACCAGCCCTATGTGCCACCTCTGGCAGATACCCTTAGGCCTAGTAAGCTGCTGTGTACCCATACCAAGGCCTGAGAAATACTGCAAAGGCCCCCTCTGGCAGGCATACCCCCAGGCCAACCAAGCAGCCACATGCCTGTGTCCTAGACTTACAAAACAGCCCATGGGCTAGCCCCAGCAGAAACACCCACAGGCCAACCGAGCAGTGGTACATCTGTGACACAGGCCTGAATAACAGCCCTATATCCATTCCTGGCAGACACACCCCCAAGCCAGCTGAGGAGCTGTACTGTCACTTCCTAGCCCTGAGAAACTTCCATGTGGGCCATCTCCAAGAAACATGCTCCCAAGCCAGCCAAGTAGTTCTATACCTGCATCTTGGGCCAGAGAAACAATCCCATTCTGGTGGGCATTCCCCCAGGCTGGATAAGCAACCATGAAGCTATGCTCCTTACCAGTATAAGAGCCCCATGGTGTTAGGTATAACCTAACACCAGTTAGAAGAGAGACCCAAAGCTGGCTTATCCAGTATCTGCATGTACCCACTCCTGATATGGTTTGGCTGTGTCCCCACCCAAATTTCATCTTGAATTGTAGCTTCTATAATTCCCAAATGTTGTGGGAGGGACCGAGTGGGATATAACTTAATCATGAGGGTGGTTTCTCTCATACTAACTCAGTGAAATACAAGATAATATAGAAGAAATGCAACAAAACAAGAAAAAATAATTATTTGAATGAGAATTTTAACAAAGAGATAGATATCACAAAAAAGAACCAAATCTAACTCCTACAGCTGATGAGTCCAAAGAATTAAACAAAAAATACAATTAAAAGCTTGAAGAACAGACTAGATCAAGCAGAACAATCTGTTTCTGAACATTAAGATAGATCTTTTGAAATAACAAAAGAAGACAAATAAAAGAGTTTTTAAAAATGGAGAAAACCTACAGGATTTATGGGACACCATTAAGCAAACAGATATTTATCAGATGGAATTTCCAGAAGAAGAGAAGGGGAAAGGTGAAGAAACCAAATTTAATAAATTAATAGCAGAAAACATCCTAAGCCTTGAGAGAGAGGTAGAAATTCAGATCCATGAAGCAAGCAGAATCCCAAATTAATTCAATTCAAACAGGTCATCTCTGATGCACATTATAGTAAAATTGCCAAAATCAAACACAAAGAAATAATTTTCAAAGCAACAAGAGAAAAGCATCATGTCACATATAAGGAAATTATCCTTATATGTATGTTTACCTTATATGAGTGTATTTCTCAGGAGAAATCTTACAGGCCAGGAGAGAATGGAATACATTCAAAATATGAAAAGAAAACCAAAACAAAAAGAAATACTGCCAGAAAAGAACATTATTCTCAGCAAAGCTATTCTTCAGAAATGAAAGAGAAATAAAATCTTTCACATACAAGCAAAGGCTATGGGCGTTCATTACCACTAAAGCAGCCATATAATAAATGTTCAAGGGAGTTTTACGTATGGAAGTAAAAAGACAACAACCACCATCATGAAAACATGAAAAACTATAAAACTCACTGGTAGACAGATATACCAAGGAGAAAAAGACAGGAATCAAATCTTATCAATAAAGGAAACCAACGACCCTCAAAAACAAACAGTAAGAGAGGGAGTAGGGAAAAAAGGATGTACAAAACAATCAGACAACAACCAATAAAATAAAGTTCTTACTTATTAGTAATAGCCATGAATGTAAATGTTAAATGTTAAATAATTCCTCATTTAAAAGATACAGATTAGTTGAATCCATTTGAACAAAAAAGAAAAAAGATTCAATTAAATGCTACCTACCAGAAACTCAACTCATCAGCAGAGACACAAATACACTAAAACTGAAGGGATATAAAAAGATGATCCATGTAAACAGAAACCTAAAGCAACCAGAATAGCTATAATTATATATGACAAACAGGCTTTAAGTTAAAAGCTGTAAAAAAGAGACAAAGAAGAACATTATATGATAATAGAGATACATTTTTAAAAATATAATAATTATAAATATATTTGCACCCAACAGTAAAACATCCAGATAGAAAAAGCAAATATTATTAGATCTAAAGGGAGAAATAGTTGAGGACTTCAATATCCAATTCTCAGCATTGGACCCATTATCTAGATAGAAAATAAATAAATAAATAAACCCTATGATTTAAACTGCACCATAGAGCAAAAGAACCTAACAGACATTTCTTAAACATTTTACACAAAAGCTGAGCGATATACATTTTTCATCAGCACATGGAACATTATCCAGAATTAACTATATGGATAAGACACAAAAGTAGTCTTTAAAACTTTTCAAAAATTGAAATTATATTATTTATCTCAGCTGACCACAATATTATAAAACTATACATCAATAACACACACACACACAAAACTGAACAAATACATATAAATTGAATATACAATGGTAGGAGGAAGAAATTAAGAATAAAATTTATTAAAATCATTGAAACAACTGAAAATAGAAACACAACATATCAAAACCTATAAAACACAGTAAAAAGTAATACTAATAAGCAAGATTATAGCAAAAAATGCCTATATAAAAATAAAATACAAAGATTTCAAATATACAACCTCACTATGTACCTCAAAGAACTAGAAAATCAAGAACAAACCAAACTTAAAATTACTGGAAGAAAAAAAGCATAAAGATGAAAGCAGAAAGAAACAAAATTTAGATTGAAAATACTACAAAATATCAATGAAACAAAAAGTTTTTTTGAAAAGGTAAACAAAATTGACAAACCATTAGCTACACTAACTAAAAGATAAAGAGACAAGACTCAAATAATGAAAATCAGAAATAAAAAAGGAGACATCACAATAGACAGCACTGAAATACAAAGAATTGTTACAGACTAATATGAACAACTATATATCAATACATTAAAAAACATAGAAAAAATCGATACATTTCTAGACAGACACAAAGTAACAAGATTGAACCAAGAAGAAATAGAAAACCTGAACAGATCAATAACAAGTAAACATTGAATCAATAAATAAGTCCTTCACAAAAGAAAAGTCCAGGACTGGATGGCTTCACCGCTGAATTCTCTCAAACCTTTAAAGGAGAATTAATACCAGTTCTTCTCAAGCTATTCCAAAGAAATTAAAGCAGAGGGAGTTCTTTGTAATTTACTCTGTAAGGCCAGTATAATCCTTATACCCAAACCCGACAAGTACACAACATCAACAACAAAAAACTACAGGCCAATATCCCTGATTAACGTAGACATGAAAATTCTCAGCAAAATACTTGCAAACCAAATATAAAAATACATCAAAAGGTAATACACCATGACCAAAAAGGATTTATTCCAGTAATGCAAGGAAGGTTCAACATAATAAATAAACACTATAAATTAAAAAATAAACACTATACATCACATCAATAGAATGAAGGACAGAAACTATATAATCATCTCAATTGACACATAAAAAGCTTTTGATAAAATTCAATATTATTTTATGATAAAACTCTTAATAAATTTGGTATAGAATGAAAGTGCCTTAAAATAACAAAGGCTATATATGACAAACCCACCACTAACATTGTACAAAATGAATAAGCTTTTAGTTTTTCCTCTAAGAACTGGAACAGGACAAGGGTGCCTACTCTCACTGCACTTATTCAATATATTACTGAGAATCCCAGCCAGAGCAATTAGGCAAGATAAAGAAATAAAGGGCATCCAAATTGAAAAGGTGGAAGTCATATTGTGACTATTTGTAGACATAATCATATATCCAGAAAAATCTAAAGACTCTACCAAGAAACATTTCAGACTGAGCAACAAAGTCAAGAAAGTTGAAAGATACAAAATTAATATACAAAAATCAGTATCAGTTTCTATACATTAACAATATAACATATAAAGAAGAAATCAGTAAGGCTATCAAGTTCCATTCAAATAACTATAACCAATCCCATTCAAAATAGCTATTAAAAATATCCAGGATTCAATTATAGTAAAGAGGTGAAAGACTTCTACAAGAAAAATTACAAAACACTGATAAAAAACCAAAATTGAAAAGGATATAAACAAATAGAAAGACAATCCATGCTCATGGATTGAAATAATTAATATTGCTAAAGAGACAATACTAACTCTAAAATATACAGACTTTTTGTAATCCTCATAAAAACAATGACATTATTCACAGAAATAGAAAGAAACATCCTAAAATTTGTATGTAACCAAAAATGACCCCAAATCACTGAAGCAATCCTGAGAAAGAAATAAGAGAGCTGGAGATATCACACAATAAGATTTCAAAATACTACAAATCATTAGTAAGCAGCATGCTATTAGCCCAAAAAAAGATGTAGACAAATAGAACAGAATAGAGAACACAGAAATTTCTCTACAAAGCTATAGCCAACTGAATTTTGACAAAGGTGCCAAAACACTAATTGGGGAAAGGACCGTCTTTTCAATAATTGGTGCTAGGACAATTGGATATTCATAAACAGAACAGTTAAATTAGATGTACACATTTTACCTTTTACAAAAATCAACTCAAAATGGAACAATGACCTAAATGTACTAGCTGAAATGAAAAAATATTACTGGAAGAAGTTCTGGGAAAAATGCTTCAGAACATGGGTCTGGAAAAAGATTTTATAAGACCTCAAAAGCATAGGAAACAAAAGGAAAATAAAAAATGGGATTATGTCAAAATAAATAATTTCTGTACAGTAAATAAATCAATAGAGTAAAAAGACAATCTACAAAATGGTATAAAATATTTACAAAATACTCACCCAACAGGGTATTAATATCCAGAATACACTAGGCACTCAAACATTTCAACCACAACAAAATCCAGTTAAATATGAACAATCTAAACATATATTTCTCAAAAGAAGACATACAAATTGATGAAAAACATGAAAAAATAGTTCAACATCATTAATCATCAGGTAAATGCAAATTAACACCAAAGTAAGGTTTTTTCCTCAACTCACTTAGGATGACTATTAAAAAAATGAAAAGGAAATACTTATCCACTCTTGGTGGAAATGTAAACTAGTACAGTCACTACGGAAAACAGTATGGAGGTTCCTCAAAAAACTACAAATAGATCTACCATATAATCCAGCAATCTCACTCATAGGTATTTATGTAAAGGAAACAAAGTCATTATATTGAACAGACATTTGCACCCTATATTTATTGTGGCACTATTCCCAATAGCCGAGACATAGGATCAATCGAAGTTCCAACAACAGATGAGTGGATAAAGAAAACATGCTCCATATATACACACAACAGAATAATATTCAGCCATAAATAGAATGACATCCTGTTATTTTTGACAACATGGACAGAAGTGAAGGACATTACGTTAAGTGAAATAAGCCAGGAACAGAAGGATAAACACCACATGTTCTCACTCATAAGTAGAAGCTAAGAAAAGTTTATCTCGCAGAAGTAAAAAGTAGAACAAAGGATACTAGAAGCTGCAAAGGGTGGGGAGAAGGGAAGGATAGGAATTTGTTAACGAACACAAAATTATAGCTAGATAGGAAGAATAAGTTTTAGTGTTTTATACCACTGTAGGATTATTTTTATTATTATTATTTTTTATTTTTGAAAGAAAAAGAGAGGAAAGAAAGTGAGAGTAAAAGAAGGAAAAAAGAATGTAAGAGAGAAAGAAAGAGGAAGAGAAAGAGGGAGAGAGAACAGGATTCTTATTCTATTGCCCAGGCTAGAATGCAGTCTAAAAATGGGTATTAAAAACCTCTTTTATGCCAATAATTGTGCTTAACAATGGAGACAGGAAGGAATAAGGGATGAAAATAACAAACAAGCAGCCAACCATGTTTCTATGTAGCCTTTAAATGTTTAAGATCAGGGTGAATGGGATTCAAATTCTGTTCTCATAAATTTCTCGAGGTCTTTTAAGTCTCACTCATATGTTTAGTTTCCATTTACTTACCAATCACTCATGGATTTATATCCTTGTGTAGTTTGCTTCACAAGCTTATTTATATGCAGCATCTATGTGGCATGTTCACTTGGATATCTAAAAGGTATGGCACATTTGATGTATTCAACATGAAAACTCAGTCTCCAATCTTACCCCCACATGTTTCTCCTTCAGAGATCTTTATTTCTATAGATACGACTGGCATCCACACAGCGACATAAACCAGATACCTCTTGCTTCCTTGCTTTTTCTGTAATCAATTGCTCATAAACTCTTGTTTACCTTCTAAATAATTTTCAAATTAATTCACTACTTTTTTGTAGTTCTGCAACTATTATTTTAATCTAGTTTGCCAAAATAGTAAATGGTCTCCTTTTTGTCAAAGTTTTAACGCTTTAAATCTTACTCTTATAGCAAAACAAAATTGCCTTCTTAGAACATAATCTGATCACATCAATTTTCTAATTAAAACCTTTCATGGCTTATCTTTTCTCTTAAAATACAAAACAAAATTATTAAACTATTTAAGTTCTACATAATCTGCTTACTTTATGTTCTGGTCTTCTAAGATTCTATTTTATTCTTTGAATTCCAGGCGTTTTCTTTTTATCAAGTTCTTTAATAATATGTTTCATTTTGCCTTCATACAAATGATCAGAAATGATCCATTTTGGAGAGACTCCTTGCTTATTTAATTCTTACATATTTTAAAAATCTTAATTCAAATGTCATTCTTTAAAGGCAATCATTCATTATCTTCAAATTTGATCAGATATCATTGCATCATGTTCCTCTTTTCACCCTTGTGTAATGTTCTTTTTAAAAGCCATTCATATATCATCCACGTCTTGCATAGTATTTCAATGAAGTGTGTGCTTAATAAGTAATTATTAAATGAGAAAAAGTAACATTATTTTTATTTTCTTTTTTTGAGACAAGGTCTTACTCTGTCCCCCAGGCTAGAGTACAGTAGTGTGATCACAGCACACAGCAGCCTCGATCTCCTGGGCTCACATGATCCTCCAGCCTCAGCCTTATAAGTAGCTGAGACTACAGGGATGCTCCACCCTGCCTGGCTAATCTCCTTCCTTTCCTTCCTGTCTTTCCTTTTTCCTTCCTTCCTTCCTTCCTTCCTTCCTTCCTTCCTTCCTTCCCTCCCTCCCTCCCTCCCTCCCTCCCTTCCTTCCTTCCTTCCTTCCTTCCTTCCTTCCTTCCTTCCTTCCCTTCTTTCCTTCCTGAGACAGAGACTCACTGTGTTGCCCAGGCTGGTCTCAAACACCTAGTCTCAAGTGATTCTTCCACCTCAGCCTTGCAAAGTGCTGGGGTTATAGATGTGAGCTAAGATGCCTGGCCAGCAATAAAATTTGTGATATAGCTTCTCATAATCATTTTGGTATACTATTCTAAAATATTTTAAATGCTTAATTGAAATTTATTGGTGCTTGACACACATACGTCTTAAATATTCAAGTTGCAAACCTTAGATTATCTTTTAATCTTAGTTCATATTAATTTAATTTAATGTGGAATATTATTCAACCATGAAAAGAATAAGATCCACTCATTTTCAACAACATGAATGGAACTGGAGAGATCATTTTGTTGGGTGAAATAAGCGAGGTGCAGAAACACAAACATCACATTCTCACTTATTTGTGGGATATAAAAATCAGATCAATTCAACTCATAATCATAAAGAGTAAAAGGATAGTTACCAAAGGTTGGAAGGGTACTGGAGGGGTTGAGAGGGAGGTACAAATGGCTAATAAATACAAGAAGAAAGGTAGGAAGAATGAACAAGACACACTATTTGATAGCACAACTACTGACTATAGTCAATAGTAAATTTAATTATACATTTTAAAATAAGTTACAGAAGGTAATTGGATTGTTTGTATCTCACAGAATAAGTACTTGAGAGGATAGATAACCCATTCTCCATGAAGTGCTTATTTCACTTTGCATGTCTGTATCAAAACATCTCATGTACCCCATAGATAGAGACACTGATTATCTACTCCCGGAAAGTTTTAAAAAATAATTATATATTTTAAAAATGCATATTATTCACTTTTACAATAATCTGCATTGGATATCATTAGGTAGCAATTTTCTATGTTGATAAAAATGTCAATTTCTTTTTAATTCAAGTACCACATGTGTAAACTATTATTTACTCATCTGATTTTGGCAGGGGCAGTACTCGATTGTGAAGAGACTTATTTAATTATTCAGCCAAAGCTAGTTAATATTTTCATGACATAAATTATTCCTCTTTAAACTTACCATTTTAGTAATATTCACCAATACCTTTTTTTTTTTTTTAACACGAGTACTACAGTGAAGGAGTTATCATCTTAAACTTAACTCTTTCTCAAATAATTGTTTTTAAGAACAGGAAGTAATTTCTGCTTTCATAAAAACCTCTGTCATTATTGTTTCTATTTATTTTCATCAGACACTTTATCATACCTAAGAGAGTTGATTAAGCAATGTTATTCTAAAAACATTTTAGTAAGATAGCAATGATATTTTAGAAATAATACTTGAAAATAAGTTTAAAACTACTATATTTTGTTATCTTAGCTAACCAAAGAACAGAAAAGTAGTCATCTCAAAACTCAGTTAATTTTGAAAGTCTTCACTTTCCAGAATGTTTTCAAACTATTTATTTTAATGTGTGAGACTCCCATGTAAACATATTTCTATTATTTATTTTGTTACATATCAAAATTAATGGATAATTTGTCAGAAATGGAACAATGCACAATAGATTACATGTAGATGGTTTTCTAAAATAATCTTAAATTGATGCCCTGACTGTGTTACTCCCCTTTTTACTGACCCAGAGATGAATAGTAATGAAGTGAATACCACATCATCCAAATTTTTCCTTGCATGCCTTTTTCAAGTTATCTACTATGAATTATTTTTTAAAAAGTTTTTTTTTTTTTGGTGTCTGTTTTATAAATTAATTATGGATTTTCTTCTGGTTCGTAGTTTTTCACTTTAAACTTATTTCAAATGATTGAAATTAGGAGTATATTCTAAACCAAACTTTACTTAAATAGTAATTCTAGCCTTACTGTGGAAATAATTCCTCTATTTTCCACTACAGGAACAATGTCAGTTACATTTAATCCTGCTATACTATTACAAAAAACAAAATAACTCTTTTCACTCAGTACATTGGAGATGTGTGTGATGTCCTGTTTTTAATTTACTGTTATAATGTATTGTACAAATTAGTAGTAGTTAAAAAGGGTGTTAGAAAAAATGCTTTAATATGACTGCTCTTTATTTATTCTAGCTTTGTTCTATATGTTAAACTCAGATTTTTTTTTTTTTTGCAAACTAGTAATATTCATGCTGTTTTAAAATGCCTTTAAATAAGTCAGGTCTATGAACATTATATTTATTGAATATACATAAATGTATGTAATATATATTATATATAACATATATTTATAATATATTCACATCATTTTAAGCATTCAAGAGCTAAGATATTAACTTACTCAATGGTGTGTCTTTATATCTTATGCTTTATATATTGTAAGAGCTCTTAAGTGTTGTATAAATAAGTGAATGTTTTGTCCAAAATGCAAAATAAAGAAATTTTGCACAAGTATATAAAAATAGGCATATAGTCAATCATTCACAAATAATTTTTTAGTACTTGCAAGCGTCCAATTAAAATACGCAGATATTTTAAAAGCAAAATGCTCTAAGACTTTTGTAGAAAGAAAAAATATTCTTTAGAATGTCTATAAAATATTTAACCGTGGAAAACCCCACTTTTTTCCTACTTGTTTTTTTACTTTTGTTTGACAAATTCGGGGGCTCATTTAGGAAGAAACATAATTACTTTCAAGAGCTACATTTATGGACAAAAGGGTTTTTTTAATTTTAGATGGGCGCGGTGGCTCACACCTGTAATCCCAGCAATTTGGGACCCCAAGGAGGGCAGATCACGAGGTGAGGAGATCGAGATCATCCTGGCCAACATGGTGAAACCCCGTCTTTATTAAAAATACAAAAATTAGCTGGGCATGGTGGTGTGTGCCTATAATCCCAGTTACTCAGGAGAATGAGACAGGAGAATCACTTGAACCTGGAAAGCAGAGGTTGCAGTGAGCCAAAATCATGCCTCTGCACTCCAGCCTGGTGACAGAGTGAGACTATGTCTCAAAAAAAAAAAAAAAAAAAAAAGATTTTTCTTCTTTGAAACAAAATTTAAAGATTTTATGAACTTGGGAAATAAGGATACCTCATGATCCATTTGAATTATTGAGGATTTGAATCAAAGTAAAGATATTGATCCAGCAGAATGGATTTTCTATATTCTTAGCAAGGATTTTAAAAGAGAAAAGACTTGAGAAGGAGCTTCTATTAAACCACTTAATGGACAATCTTAAAAGCACAAGATTTTAAAGTATTTAGTGTCATTGGTTTAACAACATTTATTCATCACTAGATTCTGTAGATAAATAAAAAGGAGCTTTAAATCAAATGTTTTATAAGAAAAAACCCACCTTACTTCTTTTGTAATTGAACAAATATAACAGGAATTTAAGTTTATATAAAAGTAACATTTACCCTGTTATGGATGATGGCCAAAGTGCTAAATAAGAGAAACAACCAAAGACTACTGTCCCATCCTATATTGCATAATGTATTGAGTGAAGAAATATGGTCATTTATAACACAAAGTAGCAGTCCTTTGTATTGCTCATATTACAGTCTTTGGTTGAAAGAAAAATATAATGTTGATAATTTTATTTGTTCACAAAATTATTTCCTATGAGTACTCCCATTTATTCATTCGGCAAACACTTACATAATTTCTAAGCCATACAAAGAACAGTGCTAGTACTCATTTCTATCCACTGTTTTTTCACTAGAATTGTATTACTGTAACATTACAATATTTTACATTGTGACATTCATATTGCAACACCTCAAGATTAGTTATTAGTCTTAAAGTCACGGCTGATGTTTAGCATATTCTTAGGAATTCATGCTTATCAGAGCAGAGATCATCTTTGCCTTGTACAATGACTTCTGGATCTCAATTAAGTAATTGTTGAACAAATAAATGAATAATGGCCTTTTTAAATATTTTCCAACTAGTGGTTAAGTTTGTTACAAAATCAAATGTACTTGTCACAACTATCTTCTAATAATAGTAAACATTAATCAAATACTTGGTAAATAATATGCATTGATGTAAATGCTCTGTATGCATTGGCTCATCAAACTCTTATAAAATATACCAAAACTTCTATTTATCTCCTCATTGTACAGAATACGAAACATGCTCAGAGTAGTGAAGCTAACACTTACCTTACATTTGTTTGATCCTTTTACTACAATTATTTTTTTCCACAAATAATATAAAAAAAAAATCTTCTCACAGCAAATTTGTTCTAAGGGAAATTTAGAAATTTTAAAGTGTCTTACAGGTGAAAGATTTGTGAATCTTTGCCTTATTGCAATATTATTACATAAGGTTTCCAAACTAAATTTATGTAACACTCCTAAAAATCTCTTGGTACTTAACATTAATACTAAAGAAAACTATGCATCAACTCACCTTTGTGAAGCCACTTTTGGTTTAGTTTTAAAAGCGGTTTTTATCTGAGGGTTATTTCATCCCCTAACTATATCTGAAAATGTCTGAAGACCTTTTTGGTTGTTACAATGGAAGGGAGAGGAACGGAGAATAGCAATTAACATCTAATGAGTAGAGGCCAGAAGTGCTTCTACACAACCCACAGCGTACAGAACAGCCCCTAAAACCACCCCTAAAAAACAAACAGAATTCTCTGGCCCAAAATATCAGTAATATTTTTATCTAAAATATTTACATTTATTTTATTCACTATCTATTTTTTATTTATCTATCATTTATCTGTCTATCTCTGTCTTCTTTGTTACAACAGATTGGGAACTACTAGAGAACCGTGACGCTGTGAGCACGGATATGGGCTGCTTATGTTCTCTCACATCATGGCTTACTCCTGAAAGGAAGTAAATGCTTAGTACTCTGAGGAAGGCCATTATGATACTCTCTTGAAATGAAAAGCTGTAAATCAAACTCAATCCACAACTCAAGTTCTACCACTTAATAGTGGCACTGGGATTAATATACCAAATGTTACCAGTTCTCTTTCAGTTCCAGCCCTTTCTGATACTCATTTTTTCCCGGGTACAATTGTGTTTTTCTAAGATATTTAGTTTATTTTTCCTGTTTGTAATTTTGTAGTAAAATTCTCACTTTTCATTTATTCACATTTCTTAATGCTGAAAATTATCAGCGTTCTTCAAGGATGTGTTAAATTTCTTTCAGTTCTAGTGACTGCTTTGGTGGCAATCATTCATTTATTTGAAAAATATTTATAAATCACCATGCATACAAGGCATAGTACCATGATTATATAAGTTTATACATCTGCATAAAAAGCAACCCATAGGAAGATAGTCTTAATAAACAAGATAAATCATATATAGTTCAAAATGATGCAGAGCTCAACACTGCAGTCACCATAGTGCTTGGATGACATATTCTGGGAGTTCTCAGAGGGATGGATAATACATATTTGTCAGAAGCAAAGAAGATTACCTAGAAAAGTGGCATTTAAAATAATTCAGAGAAAACACAGTATTTGATCTGGTAGAATTTTTCTAGAGGGAAAGAAAAGAAGGGATTTAAGCCAAAGGAAAAATGAACAAAGTGTTGTATTAAAAATGTTGGCTATATATGAGGCATCTAGAAATAATGTAAAGCATAGAGTGGATTATTTGGAAAAAAGTACTTGAGAGCAGCATTATAGGGGGTTGGTTGCATTTTAAAAGCCTTGAATGTCAAGCTGAAGAGTTTGGACATTATGTTAGAATTAATAAGAAATTATCTCAGATTTGTAAGTATCAGGTTAAGAATTAATATTTAAGAAGACATGTTTGGCAGTGTGTAAAACTGAATGTATCTGGGAGAGGAGTAGAAGCAATGTGTCTCTCTCATAAAGCTGGGTCACAAGGAAGACCTAAAAGAGAAGCAAAAGTAGCAGTACAAGTATAGGCAATAAATGCATCAACACTTTTGTTCATTTTAATACATACTTTTTTTTTTTCTTTGGACAGTGTCTTACTTTGTCACCCAGGTTGGAGTGCGGTGGTGCCATCTCAGCTCACTGCAGCCTCAAACTCCTGGGCTCAAGTGATCTTTCCACTTCAGTGCCCAAAGTAGCTGGGACTACATGAACATCCCACCACACATGGCTAATTATTTTATATTTTTTATAGAGACAGGGTTTCTCCATGTTAGCCAGGCTGGTTTCAAACTCCTGAGCTCAAGTGATCCACCTGCCTTGGCCTCCCAAAGTGCTATGATTACAGGTGTGAGACATTGTGCTGACCCATACATTTTTACAACTGTTGACTTCATGGTGCATTTGATACTATTCTAACTGTGCTTAAGGAATATTTTATAATTTGTATTATTTCTTTATTAGAGGTCATCTAAACAAATTTTAATTTTAAAAATCAGTTTGAAAATTAGCTTACCTTGCAATTATGATATGAAAACACTGAATCATCATATAAATCTAAGATACAGTATAAAATTAATGGAACTATATTTCTTATATTATGAGAAATCTTGCTACTTCAGCATACTAGGTGTTACTTTACCACTAACACATCAATTCTCCCCAACTATGATAAAAAGAATAACATAAGAAAATTGATATATACAATTATGTAAGAGTGAAAATAAAGTAACAACTAGTCACATGTGGTCATTTAAATTTAATGTCCATATAGTAACAACTAGTCGCATGTGGCCATTTAAATTTAAATGTAACTCAATTATGATTAAGTAAAATTTAAATTGCATTTCCTTAGTCACAACACTCACACTTCAATTGCTAGAAGCCACATATAGCTGATTATTGGCTACTATTTGGACATAGAGAACATTTCTATTATCACAGAAAGTTCTATTGAACAATATTGGGGTAGAAGGTTTATGCAAGTGATATAAAATCATCACTGATATCTAATCCCTATGTACTTATACGATTGCTCGGGTTTTGGATTTTTTAAAATACATATTTAAAAGAACTATAGAAACAAAAACACCATATTGTAGTTCTGTTTGCTACTGTGTAGGTTGTTTTTGCTTTCATGATATCAGCTAAGAACTCAGAATTTTTCATTTTCTGCCTGTAATGGCAAGAGAAGAAAATTAATAAAGACATCTCAAAATGATTAGAAAAATTTGAAGATAAATATAAAAATACTGGAGCTCAAGCCTTTTAAAATGACAGTAAAACAAGTTTTCACTTTTGATACTCTAGACAAATTGTATCAAGCTCAAAAATTGATGATTTGGAAGACTTTCTAATATAAGGAAGGACTCCATCCCACAATATTGCAAACATATGATTTTGCTAAAAGGAAAATATGACAATGTTCTTTTACCTTTTATGATTTTTGAACATAAGAATTTACTTTACATAGTCCATAAATGGAAACATGTTGAAAGTATTTGAGGATGAGGAAATTTTTAAGAATATATTTTAGTTTTAATTGTTCTTTATAAATCTAAAAATGAAAATGTTTTGCAGTGACAGAATAAAGATATGTTATTCTTCTGGGTAGCATTATGAGCAATCAAAGTTTTTTTTAAAGTATTGCATTCTGACAATGCTAGTGAAAAAAGAACCAAAAAGCAATGATAAGATAGGACACACTAGAGATGTATTTTGAAGCTGGACTCATTATTTACCAGATGGGTGTATTTCAGGATCATGCATGACAATTACTGCTCAGTATTGGAATAGATATCATTAAAGCCAGAGACATATGTAATAAAAATTCAGGTTTTTTTTCTTTAAATGTTGTATTAAAAGTTCTAATAAAATTTATTTTTCACTCTCCTTTTATTATTACATCTGTACATCATTCAAAAAATGACTTAGAATATAAAACAAAAGTTTGGCTCACATAGCAAGTAATGGCTACTTTGTGTCTTGATGCATTGAGGATTAACAAAGTTTAATATATTGATTAATCATGTTTTAAAATGTGATAAAAATTGTAACAATTTATAATTATAAATTACCAAATATAACATAATCACAATATAGAAGAAGAAGAAAGGAAAGAAGGAGAATGAAGGAGTAAGAAAGAAGGGGAAAGAGGGAGAAAGAAGGAGAAAGAAGAAGAAATAAGACAGAAGAGAAAGAAGAAAGAGGAGAAGGAATAGGAAGAAGAAGAAGAGGAATGTGCAGTAGCAGCAGAATCATCTGAGGATTGACACTACCCAACTTCAAGACACAATATAAAACTACAGTACTCAAAACAGTAAGGTATTGGTGAAAAAGGAGACATATAGAACAAAGGAACAAAATAGACAGCCCAGAAAGAGACCCAAGCAAATATAATCAATTATATAAAGGAGCAAATACAATTCAATGGAGAGAGGACTGTCTTTTTAACAAGTGGTTCTGGAACAATAGGACATTCACATACAAAAACATGATTCTAAACACAGATCTTACACCTTTCAAAAAATTAATTTAAATTAATCATAGATCTAAGTATAAAACACAACACTATAAAACTTCTACAAAATAACATAGGGGAAATCTCAGTGACCTTGGATTTGATGATGACTTTTTAGATACAACATTAAAACCACAATTCATGAAAAAGATAATTTGGACTTAATTAAAACTAAACATATTTACTCTGAACAAGACACTGTTAAAATAATGAAAAGATAAGCCACATACTATTAAAATGTATGAAAGATGTATCTAATAAAGGACTGGTATCCAAAATACACAAATAAATTTAAAAATGCATCAATAAGAAAATAAATAACTAAATTTAAAAATAAGCAAAAGATCTAAACTTTTCCAAGGAATATCTTTGAATATTCCAAAGATAAACAGCAATAAAATAAACATATGTAAAAGTAATATCATATATCATTAGGAATTATACATTAAAATAACAACGAGATATTACTACACACCTATTAGAGAGACTAAAATTCAAAATATTGACTCACCAAACAGTGGCCAGAATGAAGCAACAGAAATTCTCCTTTATTGCTGATAGTAATGCAAAATGGTTCAGCCACTTTGAAAGTTAGTTTTTACTTTCAAAAGCTAAATATGGTCTTGCCGTACAATTGTACAATCAAGATATTTGTACTTATCCAAATGAGTCTGCACAAAAACCTATGCATGATGTTCCTAGCAGTTGTATTCATAATCACCAGAACTTGGAAGAAACCAAGATATTGTTCAATAGGTGAATAGATAAATTCTAGTACAACCATACAATGGAATATTATTGAGCAATAAAAAGAAATGAGTTATGAAGCCATGAAAAGATGAGTTGGAACCTTAAATGCATATTGCTAAGTGAAAGAGGCCAGTCCAAAGAGATTACGTCATGCTTAATTCTGATTATATGCCATTCTAGAAAAGGCAAAACTATGGTAAGTAAAAAGATCACTGGTTACCAGGTCTTGTGGGAGAGGTAAAGTGAGATAAAGCAGTGGAGCACAAGAGATTTTTTTTGGGCTGTGGAACTAAATTGTATGATGTAACAGTAGATACATTACATTATACACAGGTCAAAACCCATAGAACTATACAATGCAGAGTGAACCCCACAGAGTGAACCCTAATGTAAAGGATGGACTTTACTTAACAATAATTCATAAATATTAGTTCATCAGTTGTAACAAATGTACCACAACAATGCAAGATGTGAATAATAGGGGAAACTATAAGGCGAATGGGGAGAGGGTGTATATGGGAACTCTGTATTTTCTGCTCAACTATTTGGTAACACCAAAACTGCTCTTAAAAATAAAGTATATTATTTAAAAAACACCACATTATTGGACCCAGACGGTAAATAGCAATGACAATCTTTCCTAATATATCAAGAGCCAATCCAGGAAGTCTAATACATTGATTTATTAGAGTCATTTTCTAAATTATACATTTTTCTCATTGAAATTGTGTGTGTGTGCATTTGTATGTGTGTGTTTATGGTTTAATCAGAAAGTAGAACTACAAAAGTTCCAAAATATTGGGCATTAAATATATAGTCATTTTTAACAATAAAAAATACCTGTAACTATCTTTTAAAAATACAGTAAATTATTAAATTGAAAATTTAAAATATTAGGTATTAACGTGAAGTGTATGGTACTTTTTCTTGTCAGAGTCATTTATGTCTCATTTTTTATTCAGTTTTTATTTTCTAATAGACTGGCTGAAAAATAATTTAAAAGATTCACTGGCATTTGTACTATACATACATTCTATAATTCTGGTGTTATGTTTTACTGCCTCTTTATGGAATTAATTTAGGTTTTTAGAATAATTTTAAAACTTCCAAAAGTTTTCTGAATACATACTTGATTATAAGCTTAATTAGGAAAAATCATTTGAGAGTATGTTATGTTAAATTTATATATATATTTATTTTTTTTAATTTGGAATTTCCATTCACAAATATATATACCCTCCTCAATGAGTTTTAATAACACACACACAAATTGTTATATACTAGTAATAATATAAAAACAGCACAATAACAACATTTTGAAACCTTGACTTTAGAAGACTTAAAATACCTGGTGATTCAATTACTTTTAATATTTAACATACACAGGGCTAGATAAAATATTCTTATTCTTTATAAAAGGAAAAAAAGTTTGCCTCATGAGCAAAATATGCCAGTAATAAATACTGTTGGCAATATTATACATAAATGCATCTTCTCTGAAAAAAATTAAATTTGTTAGAATCTCAAATAGTGGTTACACACTAGGCTATCTTTATTGACATAATGAAATGCATCTCTTATTAAACAGCACAGATAACCATATGATGCTATCATTTCATTAGCTTTTTGAAATATATACCGTTTCATTAGCTTTTTGAAATATCTTAGGTTCAATTAAAATTCTTCTAAGGCATTTCCAGGCATAAATGTGGCATTTGTTAGTCAAAAGAATACTTTAGTTCTAAAAAATGTAACCTAAACATAGTTTTCATTTCACCTTTCCTGTTTCCTTTTATATGTTATGCCCTTGTACTATATATAATTTGTGGTAGACAAGATAATTAGATAATTAGCATTTCACAAATGAGATGCCAGATGAGTGAGGTATTTTATTTTGAATGCTCCTTGGAACATTCGCCTTTGTATCGAATAAGCCAATATAGCCTGAAACATTTAATGTATAATACATAGAACAGTAGTGAAAGCAAAGTGAATATAACTAACACAGGGCATTTTAAAATAAACTAACCTGGGCTAGAGAAATGTACAGGTTTGTGTAGGGTAGATTGCACAGATGGGAACTTTATCATTTTTTATAAGTGAAAATGGACAACAGTCAAGAATACACAGAATAAAGAATCTCTGCGCAAGTCTGAGAATAAAAAGAAGATATAAACAGCTGAATTACAGAACTTTTAAAGCCATCTGTATTGAACATTTTCTACTATATTCAGAATTTTATTTTAATTGATTTTATTGGTTTGGAACAAAAGGAAGAACTGATCAAGTATATTTGTTGGTCCAGAAAAGTAGCAAAATAGTACAGTGAAGAATTCAGTTTCTCTGGGCACAAAGTAATTATCTTTAAAAGAGTGCAAGGCAAGGAAGGAATCTCTCTACAAATACTTTGAAACATTTTAAAAAATGTAAGATGTTAAGAGAAAAACAGATTAACCTTGTTAGTCATTTGCATGGAAACTAGAATAGAGATATAATCATCAAGAAGGGAAAGGTCAGGACCATCAATTGACCATTTAACCTCTTGAAAATATAAAATTTTAGTAACAAATGGACTCATACATTTTTCTGCTATTTTAAATGTACATGATATATTTCTTACTTTCATTCATTATTAACCTAATTAATTTCATTTAAACACAATTTTATTCAGCTTACTTGCATCTCTTCCTTCCTCCCTTCCTTCAGCCAACCAGTTCTTCCTTTCCTTGTTGCTCAGATTGAATTTGTTTGGGTGTACATGCAGGATCTCCTCTACAAGCTATTTTTAACTATTTATTGTTTTAAACACTAATAAACTTCATGTGTAAACAGCCACTCATTTTTATAAAGAAAGCCCTATACTCTTAAAAGAAATACTAAACAAGCACTAATGATAGCATAAGATTTCACGATTGGATGAATTTTATATATATAACGTACTTTACAGGCATTTTTAAAACTTGAACTCATTTTTCTATATTTTCAGTCCTGGGTTACATTATTAAAATGCTTTTTCAGGAAAAAAGCACAAAGCACAATAGTCCAACAAATTTTATTTTTCTGTCCTTGCCCTTTTCATTTTCATTGTTTATTTTTAATGTAATTTTGTCCATGATACGTACAGATAATGAATATTCTGTTATTTTCTTCTTTTCTGTGTTTTATGTAGAGTACTTTCTATGAGTGCAGATACATTATTTCTACTGAGAATTAAATAAAATCTGACTCATACAGTTTATTCTTCTGAAAATTAACTCACAAATAAAAAGTGATGTTACAAAGAAATCTGTGTAAAAATGAAAAGACCTGAATTTTCATTGATTAATTTTTTAAAATGGCTTTGCCCACTGCTCAGTTGTGAAGTTTGCTCTTCCCTATTACATAAAATCTGCAGGGGTTTGTGATTAATTGTGAAAGTTCTGGTTTGCATTTTCTTAAGTTTCAGTTTTAAAAGAACTCTCTTTCATCATACTGGCAGTATTTAAATGTATGATTAATATTTTATTTTTAAAAATGTTGCTCTGATATATTTTACAGGCTAAATTCATATAAATTCTATGTCAAGGTTACAGACTTAACACACTTAACCCCTAGAAATATAATTCCTCCTACTATGCTTTTTTGTAATGCCTCTTGGCATTGTACGTTTAACTTTAATTTTCTTATTGCTCACCAAACTTAGCTTTCTACAATATCACCGGATTTTTATTTCAGATGTAGTTATAGCTGTTTCCATTATTATAGGAATATGTATTTACTCTTTTGACTTACCACCGAAAACAATATCATCTCTGTGGATCTGAAATGCTAAACATTTCCTCATTTGGATCAGTCTTTTAGGTTATTCATCACAAGAATATTGTCAAACAATGGAGAAATACTAAACTTATGCTCCATTAACCCATCTTCTTCGTTTCCAAGCCTGAGCTCTACTTCCCCCTTCTCTTTCACGGAAAGTTCCATATCATCTAGATTATACCTGTGCATCTATGTGCAGCCCTGATCTACTGTCTCTGGAAACAACCATTGAGATGCTGTTATCATTATTCGAAGATGCTTATGAAGACCACACCAATTTTCTCAATTTGCTCTAATTTTGATGCGGACTGTTGCTCAATGTCTCCTTTCTACCCTCTACTCATTTAATCTCCGGGGAATGTTCTACATGCTTAAAGAAACATTTAGCATTATCATCAGTTAGTTTTAATTAACTTCACATACTTGAATGATGGTATGCTAGATGCTAGGAAAATAATTTAAATAGATCTGGTTTCTGCCTTCTAGCCATTTACATATTAAACCATGATAGAATGAGATGCTATTTTTAATTGGCTAGCCATGAAAAGTATAACATTTTTAATGTAAAAGCTTCTTTAAAAATTAGGTAATTCAATTGCCTTCCTCCATGAAGTTTTACTTATTCATGCATACTGAAATATGGTTAATAACTAAAATGCTCAAGAATTGTATAATACTTCCAGTTTGGATTTCCAAAGTAGTGAAAATGACCTTGGCAGCTGACATATAGCCTAAAATATTCTCACCAAACAATTTTCCAAAATGTACAGAGTAATTAAATAAAGGTAGTCTGTGATTGTAGGGTGGAATAAGACAAAGACAAGTTCATCTTATGACCAGGTGTGAAACAAGACAGAGACCAGGACACTCAATGATCACAAAACATAGCTTAATTAATTATTGTATCTTTATATAGCCAATCTACAATATTCCCATTTTTCAGCTAAAGTTACTCATACAACCATCACTGACATGCTCCTAATCCCGAGAACACACAATCCAGAGCCTTTTTAGAATACCCAGCATAAGCCCAAATCCTACAAGTCTCTTCTAACTCTTTCTTACCTACACTCGGTGCATCATCTGGTATATTTTCTCCTTTGTCACAGCAACTTAAATAACTCTAGTTTTACTTGACTCCTGTTAGATTTCTGATGATCTGTGACTGGCAGTGGTCTTCAATAGTTCTTATGATTTATTTGTATCATTTTATTTGATTATATGTTGGAATTTATAGCTAACTAAGCAGTCAATTATTGTATTAAATTTAGTTTTATTTTGCTTTGCATGTAAATATTAAAGAGTTTAAATTAGAATGCTATTGATCCAGGTCCTCTAAAAATATTGTGAGACAATTTTTCATATTTTGAGAGACCTATTGATGAAAGAAAAAGAAATAGAGAAAGGAAGGCAATTGACATTTATTCAGTCTATTCAATGCCATGAACTTGAATTAAGTTGTCTCCTTATAGGAATTAAGTCTCTAGCTTATCATCACATCCTCACAGAAATGACTCCTCTAGTTTATAATCGAAGCTCAACCAGTTTCAGTAATTTTCCCAAGGCCAAAATACAAATAAATGTCAAACTTGAGATATAATCTCCATTTGGGCTCTAAATACGCTTCTGTCTGAATTTGCTTCAAGGAGAATAGGAGGTAAATTACTAATACTAACCTAATATAATTGAAATCATTTAAACATAATATTTTAAATAACTACTAAACTAAGAATAATTAAAAGTCATTGAGCATATTATAGTCAGCTTTATATCTTCCATATAAAAAGTAACCAAAAAAAAATTCTAGTTCACCTGGCAATTCCCCAGTCTTTTATCCTAACAGACTCTATTTTTCTCCTAGTCTACTCACTCTGGTCTCACTCGCACCCTTGCTATTTCTAGAAATAAAAACAATAAACATGTTCCTACCTCAGGGTCTTTGTATTTGCCCTTCCCTCTGCATTACACTCGTACACATCCTCCCTTTCCCTAATATCCATTTCCATTTCATTGCTGCCCTCCTCTGCTTTATTTTCCTTGCATGGTACTTATGAATATGTAACATGTGATACATTGTATTTATTTATTTATTTTGTCATCCCTACCTAGAATGGATGCTGTAGGAGAAATGAAGTTTGTTAGTGATAGTGAGGGTGATTATTTTGACCCTTGGAGGCAAACTCAGTTTTGTGTTTGTGTTTGTTTGTTTGTTTGTTTGTTTGGTCATTGCTGTAACCCCAGTGCCGATGACAATGTCTATTATATAGTAGCCACTAAAAAATTATTGTTGAAATAAATAAATGAAAACAAAATGCAATGAAGCATATTGGAACAGTACTTAGAATTTGGCATTTTAGGATTTAATGTAATTGCACATCACACACAAATTCTAAGATCAAGCTATAATTTTATCACAAATAGAAAGAGGAAAAATCTTCATTATCTGGAAAAATAAATCAAATACTGCAATTCAGAATATATTATCTCCTAACCTCTAATTTTTTACATTTCATTTTGTATATTTCAATTCATTCACTTTCATTTTGATTAGTATTTTTAATTGTCTACTAAAACCTTGCTAAGTACTAAAACTGCCATGATTACAAGTCTGCCATTTGCTAGTTGTGTGAGTCAGCCTCTATAATCTTCAGGATGCTTGTGTGTATCTTGTGACTAATGAGAGTAGCTACTCATCAGGCTATTATTAGTAAATGAGTACTCAGTGACACAATTCCAGCAAAGCGTTTAGCACTGCCCCTGGTCTATTAGATATACAAAATTAATCTTGTTCTTCTTAATTGTGAATAACAATGATGAAGCAAACATAATAAATATGCCCCTATATTTATACAACATTAGCGTATGTCATATAGAGGGTAAAACTAGTCTAATTTTAAAAACATAGCTGAGAAGCCATATTTGCACAGAATAAAGTTATTTTAATATAACACTGTTCATCAAGGCCCTCTCAGATTACCAGTTCTCAGTGACTTTGCCCAAATTGCCACTGTTTTCTCCCCTACCTTATGTGCACACATACATCAAGACACAATTTGGAACATAGTCAAGAGTATTTAACTTGTACATTTCCTTCATTTTTCCTTATTGTCAAGAATAAATCTCAGACAAGGGGTGTTTTCTTTTGAACCTAATTAATATTAGTGAGTGTAGTTTTACTTCATTTTGCTGTGGATTTTGCTGCACCTTTGCTATATCTTCAGGTAGTTTTGAAATGATTTTAGATGCAGATTAAGAGATTGGCTGCTGAGATAAAGGAGGGAGAAGCAGTGTTTACTTACAGTGTATTTCTAGCACCTGCATGGCTACCTGAGGGGTGGCATTGAGGGATTCATGATCTACTCTGCAGATTACTGCCACTCCATCATCACTCCGGTCCACTCGGAAGTCCAGTGTGCTACTGACAGTGAAAGTCTTGCGATTTGCATCCTCTTCTTTTAAATATTTTACATCTGAAAATAAAATACGAATTTTAAAATGTGATGTCTTTCAAAATAAAACAGATTTCATTTACTCAAGATAATGGAAACACCTTCTTCCTATCGTTATCAATTTTTAAGAAGGAAATATTAGTGATTTTAAGATTTAATCTATTTCAATTCAATCAAATAAAAACACAATTACCTTAAAAATAAATTCTGAGGGTTAAATCCAGAAATACAATAAAAGGGTGGGGTACAGCAATTTTATTTCTTTGATTGCAGACTTACTTAGCTTATAATTAGGTACAAGATACTCTTACATACTCCATTAAAAATGTATATCATCTTACAAAAGTAGTCTTTCTTTTCTGTTAGCTGTAAGTTTTACTAAAACATAATCTTAATTTTCTGAGCCACAAGCACAATTGGGAAGGGCAAATTTACAACTACCTGGTTATGCCTAAAAGAAAGTACAATGCATTTGAAATATAACATGAACACTGTGAGGTGAACATAAATTACTAAAGAATACTTAGGATGAGAAAGTTGTCATCTTTGGAAAGAAAAGGAGCACAATCATCTGAATACTTTGCATACTTAAGTATATATTTCCAGTGAAATTTACATTGAGATGAATGCTCTTCACTTGGCTGAGGAATTTATTTCAGCATGAATAAGGGTGCTTTCTACAAGATGTGGATTCACTTATCGATATTTAAATTTACTGTGCATGATTTAGTTCCACCATTAAACGGTGCACTAAGGGAGTATTTGCTTTTTTGTGGAAAACAGGTTTAATAGCATTTTCACTTAATTTGTAATTTCTCAAGTCTGAAGTAGCTCATAAGAAGGGGGCAATTTTAAAGGTTTGGAAATCAAACTGACAGGCTAAGGTTAAAATATAATTATAACAAGATCTTAAATGTAGTTGGTGGAAAAATGCATTCGGTTTATTTATGCTTTCTGTCATTTTCATCATTCAGTATCAAACATTGATATTGTCAGGAAATAAGTCCTTTCACATAAAATACACAAGGTACTTGATTTTAACATATATTAATTTACATTAAAAATATATTAATAACAAAATGAATAATTTCAGTTATTCTCTATCTTTGTGCCTTATGCAAAGATTGGACTTTTAAAATAATATTGGATTTGATGTAATATTTGATTAATAGACATAGGCATAGTTCACTGACTTTTATTTCAGCAAAAGTATGACTTTATCACATTGATTGATTTTAAAGACAGAAATAAAATACATATTAGTAAAAGATAAAATAGATAGATGCCCTATGTCTTGTTCTTGAAAATATGTTTATATATACGTTCACATACTGCGGAAAATGAGCTAATTAAGATTTTTACCATGAAAATGTTTTACGTGTATTAGGCAATTTTGGAGAATAAGAAAATCTCTAACATTTAGAAAGGAGAACAGAAGCATGAAGTTTCAATTTCGTCTTTTAACTGCAAATAAATCACACAGGATACAGAACTCCATGAAGAATGTTTTATAAACATGTGTCTTATGAAATATCTCATCTCATTTTTACTAGTCATTTACTAAGATTTTTGCACTTGAAAATTAGGTATAATTCCATTTTAAAAATATTAAATAAAAGATACAATGACCTCCTCTGTTCAGCCAAAATATATCAGAATAATTCTGATGCATTTATTATTGTTTGCTTATATTTTAAAATTATAAGGTTCTTTTAATTTTTAGTCTCGTAGATTTATACAAATATGTCTCCTCACTTTGACATTTATTTTCGTTTTTTATAACTCGATTCCCAATGTTTACTTGTTCCTAGCTCTAAGCAGTGTCAAAGTAAGAAAATATTGATCGCTTGACAAACAATTTTTATAAATATACTACACAATATATGAGAAATTATTCCAAAGTATTACTGCTGGTTGTTTAATTTTTATAACAGCTGCACTTTAAGAACTCATACATCTGCTTCTTTTAGCTGTTTCCCTTCCAAAAGTAGCATTTAATGTAATATTAATTGGTCACATAAAATCTGATACCAATTATATAAATCATAAAATTTTAATGAACTCATTCAAGAAAAATAAACAAAAGTGTAATTTGTTGATTTTAATATTGGCTTACGTGATAGATTAAAGGGTTACCAGAAGCCTTATGATGAACAGAAGGAACATTGAGAAGAACCAATCATAATATCTTTTCTCATATTTTAGGTTGACCTTCTTCCTCAAATAAATGAATAGGAAAGATACTTAAAATGTATATTTACCTTCCCTTTCTGTATTTTTAAAATAACTGATGCATTACACAGCTATAGAGCCACATAAAGTTTCTTTATGTTGCATAGTTTATTGGCTGATACCATGTGTATTCTTCTTTCATGTACTATCCATTTTTCCTTTCTTTTTGGCATGTCAGTTATATCACATGGTGATCAAGAGTAGCCTTCAAAATGCAATGCACATATGATCTTGCTAAAATGCAGATTCTCATTCAGTAGGTTAGGATGTGGAGCCCGAGAATCTGCTGCAGGCCCACAAACCATATTTTGAGGAGCAAGAGTATAGTACAAACATTTGACACTGGAGACATAACAAAAGGTGGACTGGGAATGTTGGGACTTACTCTTCCCATCTTTTTCTTTTTTCTCTTTCTTGCTTTTTAATTGTTTCTATTCAAAAACTTCCATTGGACATACTATATAAATATTCATTTTTCAAAATATGCACATCCTATATATTATCTAATGTGTTAATGAAATGACTAGAAAACCTTGTGAACAAACAATAAACAGAGGAACTTTCAGAATTTAGTTCTTTCATAATCTACACAGTCACTCCTCCTGCTCCCTCTAGCAGATCTTCTAGACACGTAAATAGTAAATAGCCATAACAGTGGTCACTTTTGGTGAGTCGCGTTGGGAAACTGACTGGGAAGCAGTATATTCGGGTTTTCTGGAGTTACGGAAATGTTCTATGTCAAAAGGGGTGTGAGTACATCTGCTTTGTAATTTTTGTCAAAATTCTATGGCTAAGATTAGTTTATTTCAATGTATGTAAACTTGCCCTCAAAAATCACAACTGTAAGCTATTATAATTATAAATGACTGGAGAGTCAGTAGAGGGATAGATGAAACAAACATGGCTGAATGTTGATACACTTAAAACTGGGGGATGGCACACAGTGTCTCATTCTATTGTTGTGCTCACTTTGCCTGTCAGAAATTTTCTATAATAAAAATTTTAAATATACCTAAAGAAAATTTACTCAAGCATATCTCTCAATAAAAATTAGTTGCCTAAACATTTCTTGGTAAAGTCTGAAGGTAAAGGACTTTCTATTAGTTTTTTTCATTATTTATCTTTATAAGATTTGCATTGTTGAATAGCAATCTCCTTATATTCAGGATATTAGATCTTTTGTCTTAGCAATAGCTAAGGTGGAAAAAGAAATAGCAAATGTAAGTTCGAGTGCTGGAGCACCCAAAATGAGTAAGTTTCAATACCTCGAGTTAGATTAGCTGAGAAAAAAGCCAAGACATCTGGATTTTCTTACATTCAAATCTTTTCAGCAAATATCAGATTTCAAGAGATATTTTTATATCCATCTTTCCGAGATTTATAATATTAGGCCACCAGGCTCTATATCTTGTTTCTGACCACTTTTAGATGGAAGTTTTGGAAAAATAAATTCCCCTTAAGTGAAGTTCCTAGAGAAGTTGCCTTGTTTCCTCAGTAGTTCCAATATGCCTTAAGCAGTACAATCTCAACTATCTTGGTTTATTTCCTCTCCCCACCTTTGCAAATTTGATGCTATTTAGACAGACTGGAAAAGAAGATACCTTCACTTTTATAGAGTGAAATACTTTCCCTGTATCCTGAAATAGATCTCTCTATCAGCCATGTACCTAGAGTAGGCTAGTTCTTTTTAATCCATTACAAGTTCAAGAGAATACTAAGAACAAGGCAGGATTTAGAAACTGAAACTGCCATACTTTTTCATCATTTGAAGATATCTTTTAGGAATTATGTAGGATATGAATTGACATCTTCAATTTGGGCCTTGAATTCTCTGACCATGAGCAAAACAGCATGGTCTCAGTGCGTCCCAGTGATGCTTATGTAGAACTTGAGCTGTATTATTATTCTCAGACGTAGAGTTTGTAAACGTGATTTTTGATGGATATCATGATAGTTTCAGGGGGAGAAATCAAGGAAGTTGGTCTGAATCCACATAAGTGTTGTCAGTGGTACTTTAGTGATTTTGTACCATAACCAGTGAGCTAGATTCATGACCTCATCTCACAGAGAACAGAAAATGTACACATTATGTGAGAGTTGATTTGTTGTCATAAATTAGGAGTGAATGAACTCAGTGGAGAACTGGACATTTGTAATTACTGCGTCACAGTTCTATAGGTCAAACTTTCTAAAACTAAATACGTCATTTTTAGAACATACCCAACTTCCCCATTATTTCTTTCTTTAAATGACCTAAAGTAACTATGTCTGACTATCTCATTCAGTAACTTAGATGTATATATTAAAGGCATTTTGTCTTAGAAGAAATGTCAATACTTTTTTTTGTCTTAAGGTTAAGTATCCAAAGGTATTTTGCAAAAACACTTTCCTTTAATATTCAAGCAAATTTTTTATTTTGTATTTGTTTTAAACTGTCTCCAGACCAAATATAGTAAGGCTACATTTTATACTGTAGAACTTTGGAGTCTTGTAACCCACATTCATCTGTGCACTGAAAAAGACCTCAAACAAATTCTTGAGGCAAATCTTCTTGCCTATGAGAACTCCTTCATACAACTCCTGTCTGAAATACGGTAGAATTTTAAAAGTCCTTAATCCTGGTTCATAATTGACTCTTAAAGGTATAGCCCCACTATTAATTGGCAACTTGGATAGCTGTCCCACTTAGCAAGGTATAGTACTGAAATTCAGCTATTCTTAATGGATCTGAAAAGGTCAGATGAGAAAAATAATGTTTATGGAAGATTATTAAGAGGAGATACTTAATTTATCTAAATGTTAAGGTCTTGTTTTCAATTTACCCAGAGAAGTAAAATGTCAGTGTTTTTCATAAAATTTATCTTAAATGTTATTTCACAGATCTGCATTCAGAGGTGCTATAAGAAACAGGTATATATATCTTGCTGTACATACCCTAGGGACAACTACATTTAATACATGCATATTATTTTAAGTACATAGATTCAGATAAACTTTCTCTCTCTATTCGCAGTACCAGGAAATGTTAGGTCTTTTTTATGACTGGTTTGTGGACATGATAATTAACTGATCATGTCTTATTCTTTGTAGTAGCTAAAAAGTACTAATAAAAGTTTGTGGTCCACCATTGATAAACATAAAAAACTTTACAAAATAAATTTGCTGAATAATCTCTCTTTAGATTTCATCTTACTTTTCTACATTAATTTAGCTGTTGTTCTATTTTCAATATTATCACTTTTTATGTTAATCTGTATTTTTTGTATTTGTGCTAATCTCTTGAGAATAAAATGAATTATAAATAGTCTCCCTCAAAAATAGTAGATCCAGTTTAGTCACTGCTTGGTGGCATAAGAGTAACATATATATTAAGGTTTAATGCCTTAGAAGAACACTAAGAACTGTGTTGCTCAGTCCAGGAGAGTATTCAATAAGGACTAGATCATCTCCTTTAAACATTGTTGTTAAAGTCATAGCTCATTTTCTGCTAAGTGATTCATTAATTCTACATTTAGTTCTGTGCCTTAGAAGAATATATGATCTGGGTTGCCCAAATCAAAAGAGCATCCAGTAAATAAGAGTTAATTTCTTCAAAAATTATTAAGAGCCAGGCAAGGGGTCTTACACCTGAAATGCCAACCCTTTGGGAGGCTGAGGTAGGAAGATCGCTTAAGCCCAGTAGTTTAAGACCAGCCTGGGCAACATAGGGAGACTTCCTCTCTACAAAAAATACATTTAAAAAATTAGCCAGACACCATTATGCACACCTGTAGTTCCAGCTACTTAGAAGGTTGAGATGAGGGGATCACTTGAGCCCAGGCGATTGAGGCTGCAGGGAACTGTGATCACACCACTGCACTCCAGCCTGGGTAACAGAGTGCCTCAAAATATATATATTAAAATATATATATTAAGGTGCCTCAAAATATATATATTAAGGTGAAGTCTGAGATCACTTTAACACACATGTTCCATTAGAGCTATGCATAAAAACCTTGACATCTTGTCATGTGTGATCCATGCCAGATTCTGTATGTAAAAAGAAAAATTAAAAATATCTATCCATTGAGGGAGCCAGATATATAAATACATTATTTAATGTTTATAAAGACTATAGGTATGTTGAAAATACCAAGGAGAAAGATAATTTAAGTACTGGCAATATGAGATCTCCTCCCTGATCCTCAGCCCATAAGATATCTCTAGCAAAGGAATATGGGAAATAGACTATTTCAGAGAAAAATGACTATTCAGGAAATACATTAATAATTCATTATAATAGTCTAGAAAAGAGATTATCTTGTCCTCAAGATATTCTTAATTTTAGCTATCACTTTTTTTGAATAATCAGCAGCAATATAAATATGATTTATTATTTTTGCACAATTAAAATAATGAGCAACATTTGTCTGTTTTAACCAGTTCTTCCTGTTACTGACTTACAAAGCTTGTTCATAAGCTGTGAGGTTATATCCTGTATAATATGTGGAATTTATCCTGGACACTTTGGGTTCAGTTCACAGCCTACCAACTACTCATAAATATGAAACCCTGTAAAGAGGTGGAGATGGGTGGAAATAGCATCCTTTTGCAAGTCTAATCCCAGACTACAATATTTTCTTAGGGACTCCTTAGTATTTAATAATTAACAAAATTACAGTCATAAATATTAATACTAAAAATTATATCCAAATGTAAAAATAAGTTTTCTAGTCCTCTATAGTGCCTGAGCTCAATCAATTTGCATTTGTAAGGTCTGCCATAGTGAGTTTTGTATCTTAATAGCATATCTCTCTCCATAATATATTTTTTTCTAGACATTCTTTGCCCATAGATTGCCATATTTGGTAAAATGTGACTCCAGTTAGATGTGATTAAATCCAGAGAGGTAACTGACCCTAGGGTGCCTAGTCTCCAGAATGGCAAGCATGGTACTCGAAACTATAGGAGGAACTTAACTAGCCTATTTCAATTCTCTACTAACATATATCTGAATATACATTACAGAACTTGAAGAATTCAAATAATCAGAAGCTAGAAATACATGCCTGCACACACATACACACATATATACATCCTGCAACATGTTCTATAAAAGCCATTTTTAGGCTAATCAAATGAGGGAGCATGACGCATGATAAAGAAACAATGTACAAAATAGAGCAAGAAGCCTTTAGCTGGCTGCAGTTGAAGCAGAGAAGGGGCTGAGTCATTCAATGAACTCTTCAAATCGGGGAATAACCTTTACGGTTATAATCAGCTTTCCTTATGCTCCTTTCACTTGACAATGGTCAGATAAAATCTTACAATATCTCTCTTCATTTCAGAGTAGCTTGAGTGAGTCTCAGGGCCATAAACCAAAGTTTGCATGTGAGAAATCAACTTTCACCTGTAACCTCTTCCAATAAAAGGTTTTATATTCTGTTCACTTCTTTTTCTTGGACTGAGTCTAAAAGGTTCTATCATTAAAATGAAAAATATTATACATATGTATGAATTCAAATAATTAGAAATATATATAGATATATATATTTAAAACCTGACTCTAAGCCTCAGGGTGGTCTCTATATTTGTTTACATTAGAATGTCCTTTCTTCTCAAATATATTAAAAATGATGTTTTATTGCATGTCCAAAATATAATAAAATATGACAGAAAAATATTTTTAAGTCTATTTAGTAGAATAAGTTTTAAGAAAATAAAAAGATCTATGCATTTGAGCAACTTCTGTAGCAGCAGGAAAGTGTGACTTCTTTGTAACGTCTATGATGTTGCAGTTTACTGGTAATCAAACTATTTGTGTTTCATGGAGTCCTGCAGCATTCAGCACATGTAAGAATAAGCAACCTGCACCTCAAATACCTATGGTGAAAATGAATAAATGAATCTCTCACATCAGTAAGACATTTGTGATAAAAAAAAAATAAGTTTCTGAATACATTACAATATTTCTATGTACCACATACTACCCGAGTGTTTTAAATTATTTTTCAGCATGTTATCTTGTATTCTGAGAACCACATCATTTAAAAATTAAAATTAACTATTGGGACATTCACAAGGTTTGATATAACTTATATATTTATAAAATAAAGGTTAGATTAAATTTTCAACTTTGTTATTTTCTTTTTAACTATTCCTTTTCTTTTCATTCTTTCTCTCCCTTGTGCTTTCTTTTCTTTCTTTCCTTTGCAAAAAAATTGCTAATTTTTATATTTCTCTATAGTTTTTATACCCAGCATCTAGGACAGTACCTGAAACATCATAGATGCTTAAAAAGTACATTTCTTATTAATTAAAATAATGGTTGCAATCAGCCAGGTAAAGCATCTTTTCCTCCTAGTGAGTAGATTTGTCCCATGTCAATGTGTATAATTTGGGGACAGTTGTCAGTCTTTAATTTTTTTTTCTTTGTAACATATCTCTTTTTAAATCCTCTTATCAGTCTCTGTATTGGAAGAGTACAAAATCTAAATGGATATGACAAAATATTTGGAATTAGGCAGAGTAAATATAAATTAATAATGTTTATGCCATATAGTTGCTGGTCTATTGTTTTGCTATTTTCCCCATGTTGTTCTTGAATAGAATGGTAACTTTTCTTTTTTACTCAGATCTATATTTACCCTGTCTTCATTTTTCAGTTCTATCTTCACTGTTTTTCACAGCCAGTGTAATTCTTATTCCAGATCAACCCGATTGGAGTTCCATTTATCAGAACTTCCTAGAGATGGGAGTTCAGGCATTTAACCACAGACAAAATGGGGAAGAAAGGAGATTGGCAATATCACAAAAGGAAAAAAAAAACACTAAATGAAAAATTACTAAGTTAAAAATATACCTAGCTATTAAATCTTCTCAATTCATATATATTTTTCCATAGAAATTTTACAAAGTAAAAAGGAGAATAACGTTACTAACCATTATCTATACTTACTTACAGGGAAGGGGAAATTTTAAATAATTTCATCTCCTATAGACGGAAAAACTAAAGAAATTTTATCTATGAAAAATTAGCAGGAAGTGAGAGACAAAAGGTATGTAGAAATAAAGAGAGGAATATATTTGTAAGAAGATAAATTAGAATAATTTACAATTATGGTGAAAATATATGAGAATTAAAAAGAAATTCAGGACAACTCCTGAACATCATGCTAAATAAGTAGTTCTGCAGACTTTCTCTCCAGCTAAACACCCATAACTAGTGAAAACTATTTTAAAACACACATACATATTTAAGGTCTCTGAAAATTGTGCTAAGGGTATATAGCAAATGAACAAATAATTATTTAAAAAAACTAGCAAATCATAGTAAGAACAGATGGAGTCTGTGGTACTTGAACCATACTTGCTCCCTAATTCAAACTCATCCTCAGCTCAGCCTGAGGAAAACTTGAATCTGGATAGATGTACTCAAGATGGAGATCCATGTTTCCTCAACCAAGGACTACAGTCCTTTCCAGAAGAGGCAGGCGGTCAGCATTTCTTATTTCATTCATTTTTACTCTTGGTTGAAGAGCCAAAATTCCAGGCGATGTGGCTGAAAGGTTGGGGCTCTTTTCTTTCCCTAGTCCCTCCTCATATGCCAAGAATAAAGGGACCCCAATAGCTCTCACTTTAGCTCATTCATAGAGGGAAGATTTCAATCCAGAAGAGACCAACCGAGACCAGAAGCTACCACCTTTTTGCCCAGGGAAGAAGAAAGTTGTAACAGGCAAGTGTTTTTCTGAAGCTCTCTCTAAGGGAATCAACTACTTGGAACAGAGTTGGGAGAAGTTCAAAGTGGAGACTTTGGAGGAAAGCAAGTAAAAAAGCCCTTGTGTCTACATGAGATAAGCATGCTAAATCATAGGCCAGCTATTTTATAAAAGAAAACCAGAGAAAGAGACGGTCAGCAAGGGCCTTCCTGTCATCACAGGTAAAAGAAAATCTCAAAGACTGGCCTTAAGAAAAAATAAAACAAAACAAAAAGCCCAGCAAAGGATTCTGGATTTAAATGCATCAAGCTATTAAACAACTTATGCACATGGCATCAGTAGCTCAACCAGCTGACAAATAATGAAGGGGAATCACTGGGTGTGGTATAACATAAGCAGAGAGCTTAACAGAGACAGCAGGAAAAAAAGACAGTGAGACCTCTACTGAAGCCGTTATCATCCCAGGGTGATTGTGCACGTGCAAAAGTCTGTGCTTCCTGAAGAATGACCTCAGAGGCTTCACACTGCAATAGAAACAGCCCATCCCAATCAATAAGCAATAAGTCAACAACAGTAGGTACTTTTACAAAGGAACTCTGAAACACAAGGAACTCCCTTGACAACTGACTTTTCATCAAAACCAATGAAGGTCAGAAGTGAGTTGGGTAGCATATCCCAAGTGCAAAAAAAGGAAAAGACTGTCAAATAAGAAACTTATATCCAATAAAATTATTTTTCAAAAAAAGAAGATGAAATCTAAGAGAAATTATTAAAGCAGCCCTGCCTTATAAGAAGTGTTAAAGAAAGTTGGGCTAAAGCAAGTGATCCCAGATAGAAAAAAAAAGAAAAAAGCACCAGTAAAGGTAACAGTATAATTAAAAAGATGTCAAAATGGTATGTTTCTTCTCTTCTCTTAACTAATTAAAAACTAATTAGAACAAAGATTCTTCAGGTAAGCAAAATTAACGATGTAAAATAATTATATCTTATTGTAGTATAGGGACTGCAACATATGAAAATGCAATATATTTGACAATAACAGCACAAAAGAAGTTGATAAAAGTAAGTTTTTAGTAGAATAAGGAAATGATTCTGGGTGGTAAATTTAATTTGCAGAAAGAAATTAAGAGAACTAAAAACATGTATAATATGTTTGATGTAACAAATTTTAGGTACTTGTTATCCTTGCTTTTCTCAGTCTCATTAATGGCATAACAGTATATGAAGTAATAATTACATAATTTAATTTTTAATTAAAAATTCAATCAAAAAGCAGAGATTATAAAACCAGATTTTTTAAATAATCAAAACATATGCTTTCTACAGGAGACAAACTTTAGATTTAAATATACAAATGGACTGAAAATAAAAAGATAAAAGTAATATATGATACACACAGCAAGCAAGAGAAAGCTAGAGTGACTATACTAATATCAAACAAAGCCGATTTAAAAATAAAATATATTGTTAAAATAATGGAGAACATTTCAAAATGATAGAAAAGACCATCCATTAGAAAGATATAACAATTATAAATACATATACATCTATATAAAGAGAGCATCTAAGGTATACGAAGCAGAAACCATATAGCCCAGCATTATTATTCTTAGGAATATACACAAGAGAATTGAAAGCATATTTCTACACAAAACCTTGCACCTAAATTTTTATAGCAGAGTTTTAAAATAACAGCCCAAAAGCATAAAAACCCAAATGTGCATCAACTAATGAATGAATAAATAACATATGGAATATGCACACAATGATATATTACTTGGCAATTACAAAGAATAAAGTACAGATATATGCTACAGCACAGATGATATTAGTGTATGCTAATTTAATCACAAATAACACATATTATGTATTTTTGTAGCTGAAATGTCCACAGTAAGCAAATTTATACAGACAGAAAGTAGATTTGTGGTTGCTTAGGAGTTAGTGTGGAGACAGTTGGGGGAAAGTCCAGACTGATTGCTAATAGATTTCTTGTAGAATAACAAAAGTATAAAATTGATTGCGGTGAGAGTTTCATAGTTCTGTGAATTTAGTAAAAACTATTAAATTGCATACTTTAAATACATGAATTTGATGACATGAATTATATTTCAGTAATGTTTCTATATGAAAATAAATAAAAATAGCTAACCCCATGTTTGGCTTCAATTTGGGAGGTATACAAATAACACTTTAAAGAGTTATTGATTGAAGATAAAAATGTGAAGAAAAAGTAAGATAGATTATTCTCTTGGAAGATTACCATGGAAGACTTTTTATATAATAACTACTCTCAGGAAAGAGAGTATTTGCTTCCAAACTAGTCAATAAAATAGTAGACAATGAAGGCACTTGAATGTCATAATCTAACTGTAATCTATAACATAAGTAAAATAATCTATCTCAATCAACTTCCCACTACCAAAGCAGAGGAAAGATAATTTACCAACCCATTTAGATACTGCTACACTAAGACATCAGTTGGATCTTACTGGATTTAATGTCTTTTGTTGTTTGTTTATTTTTGTTTTGTTTTGTTTTTTGAGACGGAGTTTTGTTTTTGTTGCCCTGCAATGCAATGGCACAATCTTGGCTTACTGCAACCTCTGCCTCCTAGGTTCAAGTAATTCTCCTGCCTCGGTCTCCCCTCTAACTTGGATCACAGCCATGTGCCACCACACCCAGCTAATTTTTGTATTTTTAGTAGAGATGGGGTGATCACATAATTAATGAGTCAATTTTAGTCAAATATGATTCATCAATTTTGTAAAACATACATTCAAAGAAGGTCATTAGCCAAAGGTAATGGGAAGAGCTACTTCATTCCTCTGTGTACCACAAAGATTATGAAGTGAATTTCTATGAAAAATCAAAACTTAAAGAATGAAAGAGGCATTTTTCTTAGCCCATGAAGAAGCCATAAAGGATTTTTTGTAAATAACTTGAAGAAAATTTGAGCAGTAAGTAAGTCCCATCATCACTAGATGTGAGCTATGCAGCTAGCAAATTTGAATATTTTTGTTATTATAATGTCAGGATTATTTGTGGGCTTATAAGTACTAGATGATTACGGTAGGCACTTGCTTTAACCCTTAAATTAAATACATTCATTAACATTCATTAAACACAAGTTTAAAAAGAAACAATTTCTTTGGTCAATTACTTAACACTAAGTAAAATCCAGTTTTTTTAAAAAAAATTGTTTCAGTATGTAATCTCATGATAAACTGTTTGGATTTAATGTCTTTTTTATTTGTTTGTCTCATGATATACACAGTGAAACTTTCTCTTCCATTCCAACAATGTATAAGAATTCAAAACAGCACTACATTTCTGTGACTAAGTTAAAGAATGTGTAACCTTAAAACTAGCATCATTTTTAATTTAAAATAGTCTGTCAAAATAAGTATGGATATGTTTCACTTTCATTCATTTTCATCTTTTGAATTTCTCATAAACCTTAAACAAGCAAAAAGACTGAGACACACTACTATGGAAATAAAAGTATATTTCTCTACAATTCAAAACAAAAAGTGAAGACTACTGCTTCTCGTCTAGATGAAGTAACAGAGACAAATTTACCTCTCACCTGAAAACAACTGTTTTCAAGACAGTTGGACATCATAATGAAAAATGGTCTCTGAGAGACAGAAAATAAATGAGCTGAACCCTAAAATGGTCCCTGCTTAATACCTTGAGAGATTTTACATGATGTGTTATATGGAGGGGAACCCATGCAGAATTTGGTAGACTCTCTGAGTTAAGGAGATGAAACTGGGAGCGTGAGAAGGCAAAATTAATTTGCAGAGCAGAGTACAAAAAAAAGATATATGGACAAAGAGTGAACTCTAGACATCCATAATGCCCCTTCCAGTATTCACTTAAGTACTAATCAGTGCATCTGTGTATGGGAACTGAGGCTGGAACAAGAACCATCTGCAAGTATTAGAGGAAATTGCATATGATTTTCACACAGGGCTGTAAATAGTGCCTATTGCCATCAGTCAGACAGAAAATACTTGCAATTGAGGGCACTGGTCTCACTTAATACATTTTTAAATACCTCTGAAAGGACTAACCTCTAAATATCTTGACTAGAATAAAGCTTAAGAATATTTAGAGCTGGGCTGCTCTGCCTATGGAGTAGCCATCCTTTTATTCCTTTACTTTCTTAATAAACTTGCTTTCACATTTAAAAAAAAAGAATATTTATAGCAATGTGAAAATATACAACAATAAAAAGGTAAACTAACAACATTTGGAATCTAATTAAAAAAACATAATGCATTCAAAGAAGCAGGAAAATGCTGTCTATAATGAGGAAATAAATCAATCAATGGAAACCAACCCCGAAATAATTCACCTGATAGGAATAACAAAGTTATTAAAAACACAAAATGTAACTCAAAATAGATTCAAAACCTAAACCTAAACAGTAACATTTAGATGTATAACTTTTGTGTTTTGGGGTTAGATAAAAATTTCTTACATACCAAACTAAAGCATGATTCCTAAAAGTAAAATGTAATGGTAATACTATAAATAAATTGGATTTTATGACGTAGTAAAAACGTTTTGGAAAATTGGCAAGGTCTTTAAAAAATTAAATATATAGCTACCATATAATTCAACTAGTCTGCTTCTAGGCATTTGTCTAAGAAAAATGAAAACATATGTACATTCAAAAATTTACATGCAAATGTTCATAGTACCTTTATTATAATATCTGCAAACTATAAGCAACCTGAATGTGCATCACTAGGTAAATGGATAAACTAATTGTGATGTACATATCCATACAATAGAACACTATTCAGCAAGAAAACAAAAAAGAAACTACGTACATGCAACAACATGAATGAGTCTCAAAATATTTATGTTGAGACTCAAAAAAAGAAAGGTTATGTACAGACTCTATGATTATTTTTATGCAAAATTGCAGAAAATGCAAACTAATCTATTGTACCATAAAGCAGAACAATGATTTCCTGAGAATGAGGTAGAGGGTGGACAGAGAAAGTTCAAAGGAACGTGTTAGAAAGGATAGGAATAAACTTTTGGGGACAATAAATACATTTTTTATCTCATTTGTGGTGATGGTTTCACTACTATAGAAATTTGCAAAACTTAATAAATTGCAAAATTTAAATATCTATAGATTGATTTTTGTCAATTATATCTGAATAAACTTATTTTAAAGTAAATATGAGGCCAGGTGCGGTGGCTCATGCCTGTAATCCCAGCACTTTGGGAGGCCAAGGTAGGTGAGTCACAAGGTCAAGAGATGCACATCATCCTGGGCAACATGATGAAACCTATCTCTACTAAAAGTACAAAAATTTGCTAGGCATGGTGGTACGTGCCTGTAGTCCCAGCTACTCTCCAGGCTGAGGAGGGAGAATTGCTTGAACCCGGGAGGTGAGGGTTTCAGTGAGCCGAGTCCCTGCAATAGCACTCCAGCCTTGCGACAGAGTAAGACTATTTTGTCTCAAAAATATTTATTTATTTAATTATATATTTATATATGTAATATATAAATTATATATTTATATATGTAATATATAAATATATATTTTTTCATATATGAAAAAAGACAGCCTCTCAACAATTTCTCGTGATTGCTCTTGCCCCTCAACAACTCATACGCACAGGGAACAATTGTTCTATCTCTTTGCATAGAGTGACTTATGTATCTCCTAGTGTTGCCTGGAAAGTCTTAAGGTAGTACATATAACACCATTGAGAAAACTTCAAGGTGTGTGCACACACACACACACAGATACACATACCCACATGCAAATGCTATTATTTTTTTTTCCTTCACTTAATATATTGCCCAGCATGGTCTAGATAAAAATGATGAGGGCACTTTCAAAGCAGGATGTATAAATAGAGGAACATAAAAATAATAGATCTATGGTATATACTATAAGTTTAAATAATGGTACTTTTAATTCATTTTTACTATACATGATGCAGGGAGTTTAAACTCAGGGGACACAAATCTCTTCCTCTTCTTTTCTTTTATGTTTAATTTCAAAGAATTCACAATCTCTGGTTTACAAGTTAATATTTTACTCAATCAAATTACAGTTTTATACAATTGATGTTAAATGAGTCCTTAGGACAAAACCAGATTGGCAACACCAAATAAAGTAAATAAATTAAATATATAATCTACCAGTTATCAAGTCATTTCCACAAAGTTTAATCCAAAACAAAAACATAGGAAAACAACCAAGCAAGAAATAAAGAAATAAAAAAATAGAGTTACGTGGTTAAAGAATATTACTAAGATGTAGGTTAAAGCAATTATTGTGGTAATTCTCAGAAATAAAACATGCTAACGTGCATCCTGATTACATATTACAGAATCTCGCTCTAAGAAAGGACTCATAAGGTACATAGAATGTTCAGTCATTTTCTAAACTTAGTACTTCAGAAATCCCTTTCCTTTCTTTCCTAAATACCTATTAATACTTTGCTTATTAGTCTCTAATCTCATGGATTCTGAAACTTTATTGACAATAAGGAACGTCAGAGATACTTGAGAAATAATAGAATTTTTAGGCCTGACAACCAGGAATTCAAATTTATTAAGTCTACTTTAAAACCAGGAATATGCTTGTAAACTACTCTCCTGAGGTGATTCTAATATAAGTGGTCTAAGGGCCACTTTTTGAGAAACACAGCATTCAGAAATTCACTCTTTTCCAACTGCCACTATATTATTTACTAAGTAGCTTACTGTAAAATTATGCTATATTTCACCAACTTGCAAATTAGAAGCTGCACTGTCTTTGCTTGACATTAAAATGTATGGCAAGAACCTACTCACAGAAGGAAACATAGCTAATGCCAATTCAAGCTCGATGGCCAAACATTTTGAAACACATAGTATATAATAAGTAAATAATGCTTATAGAATAATGGCAATATCATTAGATAACTAGCAAACTTCAGACTCACTAGGGAGTGCAGCTCTGGTGGATACCCTGGTATACACAGCGTAACTCTCAGGGCGGGGAGCACATGTGGAGAGAAGTTCTGTTTGAAGCATATTGCACCCATATTGAGAAAGGGCTATTTTAAAAGGCTTAAACTTAAACATTTCTTATTACAGAATGGTAGATCTTTATATGGTCAAAATCTCTGTCCTAGTTATAAGACATTTAACTTCAAAAACTTACTATAGGCATAACCTTTCAAATTCTGTATGATTATTTCAACCTCAAACTTTTTCCTCTTTCATTTGAGACTGGTTCTTACTATGTCACCTAGGCTAGAATGCAGTGATGCTATCATGGCTCACTACAATCTCAAACTTTCAGGTCCAAGTGATCTTCCAACCTCGGCCTCCCAAGCAGCTGAGACTAATGTGCCACCAAACCCAACTAATTTTAAATTTTTTTTGTAAAGAAAAGATCTCATTATTTTGTCCAGACTGGTCTCCACGTCTTGGGCTCAATTGATCCTCCTGCCTCAGCCCCACAAAGTGCTGAGATTACAAGCATGAGCCACTGTTCCTAGTCTCAACCACAACATTTTTAAAAATGAACTTTATTAGTCCATTCTCATACTGCTAATAAAGACACTCCCCAGGCTGAGTAATGTAAAAGAAAAAGAGGTTTAATGGACTCACAGCTCCAAAAGGAATTGGGAAGCCTCACAATTATGGCAGAAGGCAAAGAAGGAGCAAAGGCATGTCTTCCATGGCAGCAGGCAAGAGGGCATGTGCAGGGGAATTATCCTTACATAGCCATCAGATCTTGTAAGACATATTCACTATTACAAGAGCAGCATGGAAAAACTTCTCCCATGATTCATTTACCTCCCACTGGGTCCCTCCAATAACACATGAGAATTATGGGAGCTTCAATTCAAGATGAAATTTGGATGGAGACACAGCCAAATCACATCATTTCACTCTTGCCCCCTCCCAAATCTCATGCCTTCACATTCCAAAACCAATCATGCCTTCCCAACAGTCCCCCAAAAGTCTTAACTCATGTCAGCACTATCTCAAAATTCCACAGTGTAAAGTCTCATCTAAGACAAAACTAGTCTCTTTTGCCTGTAAGCCTGTAAAATCAAATGCAGGTTAGTTGCTTCCTAGAAAAAATAGGGGTATAGTTATTGCGTAAATACACCTGTTTCAAATGGGAAAAATTGGCCAAAATAAAGAAGCTACAGTCCCCATGTAATTTCACAATCTAGTGAGGCAGTTAAATCTTAAATCTCTGAAATGATCTCCTTTGACTCTATGTCTCACATCTGGGTCACACTGATGCAAGAGGTAGGCTCCCACATCCAGCTCACACTGATGCAATAAGTGGGCTTCCATAGCTTTGGGCAGCTGCACCCCCATGGCTATGTAGGGTACAGCCTCCCTCCCAGCTGCATACACAGCTGGCATTGAATGACTGCAGCTATTCCAGGTACAGCTTTCAGTGGATCTACCATTCTGGGTCTGAAGGACAGTGGCCCTACCATTCTGGGTCTGGAGGACAGTGGCCGTCTTCTCACAGCTGCCCCAGGCAATACCTCAGTTGGGACTCTCTGTGGGTGTTATGACCCCCATTTCCCTTCCACATTGCCCTAGCAGAGGTTCTCCACTAGGGCCCTGCCCCGGCAGCAAATTACTGCTTTGACATGTAGGCATTTCCATACATCCTCTGAAATCTCGGCAGAGGTTCCAGAACCTCAATTCTTGACTTTTGTGTACCCACAAGCCCAGCACCACCTGTAAGCCATGAAGGCTTGGGACTTGCACCCCCTGAAGCAGTAGTCTGAGCTGGATGTTGGCCCCTTTTAGCTACAGCTGGAGCTGAAGCATCTGGGATGCAAGGCAGCATGTCCACAGGCTGCACACAGCAGATGTCCCTGGACCTGCCCCAAGAAACCATTTTTCCCTTCTCGGCTTCTGGGTCTATGATGGGAGGGGCTGCCCTGCAGGTCTCTGACATGCTCTGGAGACATTTTCCTCATTGTTTCGGTGATTAACATTTGGCTCCTCATCACTTATACGAACTTTTGCAGCCCACTTGAATTTCTCCCCAGAAAATGGGATTTTATTTTCTACTGCATCATCAAGCTGCAAAATTTCCTACCTTTTATGTTCTTCTTTCTCTTGAATGCTTTACCACTCAAAAATTTCTTCTGCCAGATACCCTAAACTATCTCTCTCAAGTTCAATGTTCCACAGATCTCTAGGGCAGGGACAAAAGGCCACCCATCTCTTTACATAGCAAGGGTGACCTTTACTCCAGTTCCCAAAAAGTTTCTCATCTCCATCTGAGACCACCTGAGGCTGAATTTAGTTGTCCATATCACTACGAGCATTTTGATCAAAGCCATTCAACAAGTCTCTAGAAAGTTCCAAAGTTTCCCATATCTGCCTATTTTCTGAGCTCTCCAAGTCTCTAGGCAATTCCAAACTTTTACATGTTTTCCTATCTTCTGAGCCCTCCAAACTGCCCCTATCTCTGCCTGTTAGCCAATTGCAGAGTCACCTCCACATTTTTTTGGGTAACTTTACAGCAGTGACTCATCAGTGTATTAGTCTGTCTCACACTGCTAATAAAGACATACCTAAGATGAGTAATTTATAAAGAAAAAGAGGTTTAATGGACTCACAGTTCCACATGGCTGAGGAGGCCTCACTATCATGGAGGAAGGTGAAGGAGGAACAAAGGCATGTCTTACATGGTGGCAAGCAAGAGAGCATGTACTGGGGAACTGCCCTTTATAAAACCACCAGATCTCATGAGACCCATTCACTATCACAAGAACAGCGTGGGAAAAATACACACCCAGGATTCAATTACCTCCCACCAGGTCCCTCCCACAACATGTGGGGATTATGGGAGCTAGAATTCAAGATGAGAATTGGGTGGGGACATAGCCAAACCATATCATGAATATATTATAATTTGTGTCTGAATTAATTTATCCTACTGTCTTTCATTTTCTTAATAAGCAAACATTCATTATCCAAGTCATTTAGGTACCTGAATTTTATAATCTTAATGCTTGCATTTACTCCATCTGTCTGGATCATTAACAAGTCACTTGAAAGTTATCTTCTCTTTCGGAACCATTTCCTTGTGAAAAATTCTGTTGTCATCCATTAGTTCAGATACATACCAGATCATGCTTTCAATGCCTCTTAACTACTCTAGTCTTCAGACTTCTCCCCAAACTCAAGCACTGGGTCTTAGGATTAGAATATTCAAGGCTAGTCTTTTTCAGATGTGTTATAATGAAAAAATATTCTATCTCTCTGGATCTCAGTTTTCTGTTATTGCCGTGTAATAAATTACTGTAAGTTTAATGGCTTAAAGCAACACACACATTTATTATCTCATCGTTTCTGCGAGTGAGGAATCAAGGTACCACTTAACCTTGTCCTCTGCTCAGTGTCACTTGGCTAAATGAAGATGTTAGCTGGGGCTATAGTTTCCACCTGAGTTAGGATCCTTTTCAAGCTCTCCGGTTGTTAGTAAATTCATTTCCTTGACACTGTATGTCTGACGTCCCTATGTTCTTACTAGCTATCACCCAGGGACTACTGTCAGCTCCTAGAGCTCACCGGCAGTTCTTTGCCACATGGCACTCATAAACGATTCACAAAAGAGCTATTTGTTTTCTTCTAGGCCAGGAAGAGAATGTCTCTCTGACTGTACCACTTCTTAAAGACCTCGCCTGATTGTGTCAGGCCCAACCTTGATAATCTCCCTTTGATGAACTCAAAAGGCACCCACAGAGATATCTGCAAAACCCATTTTGTAATATAAGGTCACATATTCGAGGCAATCATATCACAATTATCTCCTATACACAATGGGAAGGGTTTATACAAGAGTGTGGATAATTAAGGGTTATCACAGAATGCTGCCTAATGCATTACTGTAAAAGCTAGTTAGGTAGAAAAGATCTTGAGATTTTATAAAAGTAAATCCTCAAACTGCACAAAACTAAACTTTTACATGGAAAGACAAGTTTAATGTAAATGTAGCTCTCAGGGAGCTGACAGACTTAGAAAGGCAATGCACATCTTTTCTCACACTAAATGGCAGATACTCACTTTCTTGCTATGCAGAAGATTAAAGGCTGCAGTGAAACTACCTGTGGTTTTGGATGCAGCTCTGCCCAGAGGCACCAAAGGGATTTCCGAGTAAAACTCACATAGAGAGGATAAAAAACAGAGTTGGATGAAATTATGATTGTTTCATTTTACATTTTAAAGCTTATTTTTTAAAAAGTCTTGCTATTGCCTATAGAATAAATTTCAAACCCTTAATCTGGAATAAAAGCTCTTTCACGACATCACTGAACCCTGCCTCTTTGTTTACTTCTCATGCCTGTACCACACATAAAGTTTCATAGTTATTTCAACCACATGCTGTTACTCTGCATAGATATATGAAATTCCTTTCTTCAAAGTGACCTACCACCTACTTTTGTCCCAAACACATATGATGAATTCCAGTCTTTTGTGAAAGAAAATAGAATCTCAGGATCCCAAAAGCACTACGGCAAAGGCAAAGTTAAGCTTGGGAACTCAGTAATGGAAAAAAAAAAGCTTTTCCTTTTTTTCACAAACTGATAACTACAATTTCACAAACCTATGTCATAGCCTCATAATAATAGGCCATGTATCACCCCAAATGGTCTCCCTCCAAAATTGCCCACAACGAAATTTCTTCTGGGTCCCATAATCTTTCAGAATACATGCCTTCCCTATAAACTAGTCCTGAAACAGAGTTCTGTGAAATCTAACCACGATAATGCACATTACCAGCTTTTCTTCACAGGTATGAGACAAGAAAAAAACTAGAAATAATCCCTCTGCCTACCCGACACAAATGCAATATTGACTTCTTCCTCCAATTCATCTATTTATATGGTTATCTTATGTGAAATGTAGATTGACTGAGTGAGAGACAAGTGCATAATTTACTTTTCCCCTCCTCTCTCTCATATACAATGTAGATGAGCTGAGAGGTAATCAAAGTCTCACAAAAATGTAACCATTTGCCTCATTTCCTACACTTCCACCAGTCCCCTTTTTCCCTTCTCTTTCTGTATTCCCCTCCTGCTTGCTCTTTCCCCTTTAAATACTGAAGTCCTCAAAGCCCTTTTTGGAAAAGGCCCAGACCACAGATACTTCTGTGATTTGTGTTATTTTCTTGGGCGCATCCTCAACCTTGGAAAAATAAACCTCTAAATTGATTGAGACTTGCCTTAGTCACTTTTTGGTTTATACCTTGTCTAAGACACATTTACTCAATAAACAGATATTTACTGAGTGCCTGCATCCATCAATGAACTGTTGAGCCTTAACCTCTCCCACAAGGCAGAGCTGATATCTGCTTCTTCTGCATAAAACTGTAGCCAGTTCAAATATCTGTACCTGTTACATCTTATGTTTTTATATCTCTTTCTCAACTGTGAAAGCCTGGGAGGAATATTTTTGTTTCATTTGTTTGTATTTGTAGGACTAATTCAGGAATTGGTATAACTCATCATGATCTCCTGAAAATAAAAATTAAAATGATAATTCCTAAAATGTATTCAGTAATTCCTCGTACTCTGAAAACACTTCATTCATATTGTTTTATACAGACATCTTGCAAAAGCACTTTGAGGCAAGCATTAATATCCTTATTTAGCAAACAAGAAAACTAAAGCTTAGAGACAGAGGCAGGACTTCTATATAGTGTATTGATACTCCTCATTTTATATTCTTTATACCAATGTGATCCTGAAACAGGAACACCAACATCACTCACACATTTAACACAATGATAAACATGCACATTTTCAGGCTCCCCCGTGGGCCTCCTCCACCAGAAAATCTTGGATCAAGGCCCAATAATCTGAGATTCAGCAAGCCCTGTACTTGATGATGCTAGCTACAGCTTCAGAACAACTATTCTATAATCAAGTATGGATATATTCTGACCAAGAAAATGAGATAAACTAGCACTTTCAAGTGACTTTTACCCAGAAACTTAGATATAAAATTAATATGGTAGGTAGTGATAGAAAAAAGATAACGATTTGTACAAATGTTTCTATTTTCAGGAAAATATTCTCTATAACATGTTTGATAACCCCAAAGACATCTTAAACAGCTGCAGGTCAAGGTTCTTGGTTTCTTCATTTGCATCTTCACCAATGCACCATAGAGTACTATGAAATTGAGAGGCATTTTAACAATTTCTTACTGGATTGAATTTAACTGGATTTGATTAGCCTGACTTTTCCGTTTGCTTTATTTTACTCTAGGGAGTGTCTTTTTTAAATGTGTCAAGTGATATTATAGTAAAAACAGTTAGATGGTAATAGGAAGTCAAATTTTTATCCCTGAAAAGACAAAATAGTGCAAGATAAGGTGGATTACTTCTTTTAACGAGGAGGGTTTGCTACACGACTGAAGAATGAAATTTTGCTTAGCATATCCAGAAACATCAAATATAATGAATATTCACTCTGTGCAGTAGTCATTACCTAACTGTATTTACATATACACTTACAAAAATAAAATATATGAGACTCAAAGTTCACCATCTGGTTAGGGAGGCAAAGGATATAAACATGCTAAAGAATTATAAGATTAGATAGATAGATTGATAGAGAGATAAATAGATGATAGATGCAAGTGTAGAGATAAATGCTCTGTAAATGGCAGTGCATTGAAAAGCATAGAAAAAATGTGAGCTTCACAAGTTCTCAGTACAGCATAGAACCATATTCTGATTCTGTACCTGTTTCTGTCTCTATTGCTGTCCTGATCTTGATTCAGACGATTTAAAAATATGTTGTTTACAAGATCAAACTTTTCATATTTTTTCATATGAGCAAAACTCTTTCCCCTCCTGCCCAATATGTGAATAAATTTGTTTAGCATTTAAAATAGAGGCCAATGTTGTCAAAAACTCACATCCTTCATAAATGTCTGAGTATATCATGGGATTCTCATGCAGCTACAATGTGAAAAACAATAAACTAATATTAATGAAGTACTTAATATGGTAAAGTATATGAGCTCCCTGAGGATACAAGACAGGCAAATCCTTGGAACATAAATAAAATACTAAGAAAGTGAGAACTGACTAAGCAACTAATTAATTAATTGTGTCAGAATTTAGGAAGAAACAACATAGAGATAATAAAATAATTCATTGAAGGAGAGTATATAAGAAGTGCATTTTAGTGTAAGCCAAGCCCTTCACACAAAAGGAAATATGTGATGTGTAAGAGTTCACTGCCTAGAGAATTCTTACAGGCTACAGAAAACAGATTTTAAACTTATTCTAAAATTTAGGGCTTTCCATTAGAAATGCCTAAGTAGAAAAGTGTCTGGATCAGATTCTTGTTGCAATAAGATAACTCTGGAAGCAGTCTGGAACATCCATTAAAGAGAGATCTAACCAAGTCCAGAAATGCCTAGACTAACATATCCTAGAGGCAGAATTAGAATGAATATTACTGAGCCTTGACAGAATTCAAGAATCAGGTTACATAGTAACCTTAAATTTAATTTAGCATAATAAGATGTTTAACTTGTGTCTTGGGACTTGTATTTCTCAAAATGTAATCCAATAATGTATATTTATTAGAAATACTAAGGCAAGAATAGTGATTAGGGTAAAATTATGGATGAGGACTCTTTGGGGAAAATATGCAGAGAAATTGAGTAATTAAAATAGGAAATGGATAAAAAATAATTGTATGGATTGTAACCATAATTTCTCAGTAATATAGGCAATCTTATCTACTAAGCCTGTATGCTCATTATGAAGAATTAATTAGTGTGATATAAGGTATCACAATTATAGGTAAAAATAATCAGAATGTCTGAGCATGTTGGCTAACACCTGCAATCCCAGCAGTTTAGAAGGCTGAGGCAGGAGGGTCACTTCAGCCCAGGAGTTCAAGACCAGCCTAGGCAACATAGCATGATCTCTACAAAAAAATAAAACAAGTTAGCCAAGCATGGTTGCTCATGCCTGTAGTCCCAACTACTAAGAAGGCTGAGGTGGGGAATCACTGGAGTCTAGTGTGAGGGTACACTGAGCTATGATCATACCACTGCATTCCAGCTTGGGTGAGAGAGCAAGACCCTATCTCTTAAAAATAAATAAATAATAAATAAAATTTTAAAATAAATAGAATGGTTTGCATAAAACTGTCTCATAGAAGATAATGTAGAAAATAATACATGTTACAATGGGGAAATATGTTTTAGTAATCATCATAAACAATTCTTATACTTGAATACTAAGCCATCTCCCTTATAATCTTATTCCTCTCCTAAATAGTGTATGTTTGACTATGTGTGTGTATGTGCATATGTGTGTGTGTGTGTGTGTCAGAGAGAGTTCAAATTTAGGTGAGAGTTCAAATTTAGTGTGTGTGTGTGTGTGTGTGTATGTGTGTGTTTGTGTGTCAGAGAGAGAGAGAGAGTTCAAATTTAAATTAGAAAATTTAATTAGAGAATTTAGTTAAATTAGAGAATTTATGCATTTTTACTGAGACAAGTACACTTTTTGCCTTTGGTGAGAATTTACTGATGTTTAACCAGTTTTATTCTCAGAACTCTATAATTCCAGAAACCAAATCGAGAAATAATTCATACAGTTTCCATGTCTTTAGCCTAAATATTTATGAGTTCTGAAATATCTAATATGTACTAATTGCTTATTAGTGTGAAGCACGAATCTATATGTTTCTTCATGTATTAACTTAATTATTCCCCCAACTTTTCCATAAGGCTTTTGTTTTTAAACCTATTTTACAGAAGAGGAAAATGAGGCACACAGAGATTATACTTATATATTAATATACCTTGTAAAATTACTTAAGAATGGGTTCAAATGATGCATAATCTGAAAGAGATACTATGGTTTGAAAAATAATGTAAAATGCCTTTTCCTAACATGTTCTACTGGTTTCAGCACATTAATTTTGATTTTCATTTTTCTATTCTTTACCTTTAATCTCTTTATCATTTTTGAACCATCTTATATCAGCTGCAGGTTTACTACCAGATGTTTTGCAAGTCAGCTGCATCAAGTCACCCTCCATAACCGGTGATGAAAATCCACTAATTTGAGGCTTTTCAGGAACACCTGAAATTTAAGCAAATGATGAAGTGAGCATCAATATTCAGGGTTGAATTGTTATTATGTCTATTACTTTCACACATGAAACTGAACTGAATGGTTAACTGACAAGAGTTCAATCAAGATTAACAAACCACAGTGTAATAAAATAAACTGATTCTTATGTATGTGTGTATAGACATATATAGGTATATATGTCTATACACACATACATAAATGTATATTCATATGTATACACATGTATGAGTGTATAGATATATACATATATAGTATCAAGAAAGTATGTATATGCATATAGTTCAAAGTAGTTTTTTAAATTAAATAGTATTTTTTTTTTTTTTGAGACAGTCTCACTGTGTCACCCAGGCTGGAGGGCAGTGGCTCCATCTCTGCTCGCTGCAACTTTTGCCTCCTGAATTCAAGTGATTCTCCTGCCTCAGCATCCCAAGTAGCTGGGATTACAGGCATGTGCTACCACGCCCTACTAATTTTTTTTTTTTTTTTGAGAGGGAGTCTTGCTTTGTCCCTAGGCTATAGTGCAGTGGCACAATCTTGGCTCACTGCAACCTCTGCCTCCCAGGTTCAAGCAATTCTTCTCCTCAGCCTCCTGAGTAGCTGAGATTACAGGATCATGTTACCACACCCAGCTAATATTTGAATGTTTAGTAGAGAAGGGGTTTCCCCATGTTGACCAAGCTGATCTTGAACTCCTAACCTAGTGATCTGCCAGCCTCAGCCTCCCAAAGTGCTGGGATTATAGACATGAGCCACCGTAACTGGCCTAATTTTTGTATTTCTTAGTGGAGACGAGGTTTCATCATGTTGACCAGGCTGATCTCAATCTCCTGACCTCAAGTGATCCACCCGCCTTGGCCTGCCAAAGTGCTAGGATTACAGGCCTAAGCCACCATTCCTGGGCTAAATTATAAAATTTTACCTTGAAAACAACCAATCAATATATTATACAATTTACTAGTGTAGAGATTTTAAAAGGCAAATTTCATTGAAGAAAAAAGCTCACAAAACCTATTTCTTTATTCCTTACCAAATTATGATTTAACTTTAGCTTCTTTCTTTCCTGATTTCATAGTTCTTAAAGCTTAAAAAGAATATTATCCTCTGTGTAATTTTTTCAAGAATATAAATTTTAGTATAATAGATTCATCAATAATTGCATGTACACTGACTTTTCTAATTCTTCTAAAGTAGAAAATGTCTCTTGATAGAATTTATATAAGAAATGTAATTGTGGTTTTGTGAAGTATGATATGTATAATATAGTATAATAATATAGTATAATAATGCTAGCCATTATTACTTTTGCTAGCATTAATCATTCAATGAATAAGCAGATAACTGTATGTGAAGACAGTACACGGATGAGTTAAGTAGTAGAATATTATACATTTCCTGGGCAATAATATTCAGTTGTCTTGTCTATGTTTATTAAATTTTTTCTAAAATATTCAATAATAAAGGCAGACTAGAATCTTCTTTATTGTACTATTTAATTCCACTTAGAAGAATAAAATGTAAGAATGTTGGAAAGCAACAATATGAGAAATACAAATCAAACAAGAGGAACAACAAAGATAAATGAAAAATTAGCATACTCCTCTTAACATATTTTGTCTTCACCTGCATATTACCTGCTTTCTTTTTTAAAAAAATCTATGCCACATCACCATTTAGTAAACTGAATTCAGCAGTCATCTATTCTTTGGGTTTCAAATCGGCTCTCCACAGAACAATAAATTAACCTTAGGGAGTTGTTATCCTGAGATACACCATTTTACTTGGTATATTTTGTCTTTAATGGCAAACTCGTGAAGATTTTTATAAAATAGTCTCAGAGTGACCTGCAAAGAAATATGTTTTATATCCTATGCACAAAATCAATACACTGTCTGGATTAACTTTAGTATTCCCACCCAAAAGAACAGCATGTGTTAGTCCTTTTAAATGCAACATTGTGCCTTTATCTATCTAAATATTGGGGGAAAAAAAGCTTGGGGGAAAAAATCAATCTTTAAATTCCTCTAACTTGTTCAGTACACAGGTGTGTTTCAATGAACTGCAGCAATTTCAGCTGATTGGGGCACTGACGTCTGTGGAATCACAGAGAGCTCGGAGCTACAACTTTATTTCCTCAGAATCTCTATGAACGTATTGCTTTTTTGTGTCACTTTCACCTTTGGGAAAATGGCCCAATATTTAGAGAATAAAAGCACAAAAAAACTGCAAGCTGCAAGCTCAAGCAGCAATATGTACTTCATTTAGGAATCTAGAAAATATAAATTTAAAAGGAGAGAAGACACATGGAAATGTCAGGGTCATTTAAATGCACTAAATACACAAGCAGGTCATATTTGAGAGCCACAAGTTTGCAAGAAAGGCCTTATCAGGTGACTCCCATGATCAAATAAAGGAGCACAGTATAGAACACAAGTTGAACTCATTATGCTTGTTATTGGGTCATTTTGTAAAAGGATCAGAATATACACAACATACAGATGATTTGATACGAAAAAATTTACCTGCAATCAAGAAAACCAGTGTATATTGCTAAGAAACAAAATAGCTGTGTGCTTTCTATCCGTCATATACATCTTTGAATCTATCTTTGTCCCTTTATAAAATGCAGAAAGTGAATAAATGATTTTAACATGCCTTTGTTAAAATGTAGCAGAGAAAGGATTAAACCATATCTATTCATATGATCTTCAAAATATATTTTTGTATTGAATTACATTGCCGTAGAAATATATATCAGTTTGGTTTTGTGATTACATGGTATTAGTCCCTTGCACTTACCCAGAACAGTGAGATAGGCCTTGGAAGTTTTGACAGGCATTGTAAATAAAGAACAGGTGTACTGTCCTTCATCCGAGAGAGACACATCACTGACACTAATACTCAATTCATGCCAGGAAGCGCGAACCAGCTCGATCCTATTGTCCCTTAAAGCTGGAAAGAGAAAATATTGAAAACGTAAATAACAACATCAGAAATAGCATTTTTAGACTATGTATTTTCAACACAATAAATGTTTTCTTTGGTCACACATTGAAATCTTATTTCTTGGAACAGTTTAAAAGGAGGTTTAAATATATTGAAATATTTTATCAGATTTTTAAAAAATCAAAGAATTAGGTGTTCCTTAATGTTTTCAGAAACAACTTTTTAATTAAATGATTACATCTAATACAATACTTTAGATGAGGCAGATACTGATGTTGATAAACGTAGCTTTCCTCTGCAAATCTTGCATGGAATCCCAGTGCCAAGAAAAGCTATCAACAAAATGGGTTCACGTCTACTGACAGATAAATTTGGTAAACAGTGACTGCTGCAGGCCTTCCAAGACAACAACAAAAACACTGGCATATTAAAAACTCTCTGCAGTAGAGGCACTTGAACTATTTAAACTTGAACTGATATTAAGCAGAGAGGCACCTGTAAACTATGTGACTTTTACATTTGCTCTGAATGGTTTGTGCCTCTGATGTACTGTATGCTAATATAGTCTTTGGTCTGAATCACCTTTTCTGTCACAAGACACTCATTTTCACAGAAGATATTTTAGCATCTTGCTGAATTATCTTCCATTTGCCTCATCTGGGGGAAAAAAAGCATTAAAAAGCTTATCATTTTGTGCTTCACTAAGTAGAGCTGTAAAGTCTGGAATTAAGCACGCAGCAACTAAAGGAGTACTCCAAAAGGCAGAAAGAGTGAGTAAGACTGGTTAAAGACACCAGCACCCAAGGAAAACCCCAGCAGCTTCCCAAACAACAGTAAAAGATGACTCAGACCCAGCTTCTCCCAACCACAATCTAGAAACAGAAGGTAGTCTAGGCAGACTCATTTTTACTGCTGATCAAATGAAAGTCCATCCAACAATACCAGGGGAGACTGTGTTACTGCAAGGGGAATGAGGTAGGAGCCTTACTAACAGCAAACTTCCAGGGTGCCTGAGACTTCCCCTCACCATCTAGAGGTAATGAGCAGACAAACAGCTCTGGTAGTGTGTGTGAGGGGTGAGGCGGTGAGGGTATACGAGGGGAGGAGATGTCTCTACACCAAGTACAGAGCCCTGGAAGTGATCCTCTTTTCTTTTTTTTTTTTTTTTTTTTTTTAATTTTTTTTTTTATTGTATTTTAGGTTTTGGGGTACATGTGAAGAACATGCAAGATTGTTGCATAGGTACACACGTGGCAGTGTGATTTGCTGCTTTCCTCCCCTTCACCTATATCT